>VZDJ01000230.1:609114-709930 GCA_008694505.1 Cyanoderma ruficeps
ATATATATATATATATGTATGTGATAGATTTTTCTTTACTCATTGGTATTTTTTCCCTATGGACAAACAGGTTAACCAAGAATGAATGTTAGAAATTGATTCCCTAATTTCTGCTATATGATCTAAATACAAAAACTTTTAATTTCCAGATGCAATGAAAAGAGCTTTGTGTGTATTTATAAAGGTTCTCCTGCATGTTTCTTTCTGGTTTATAAATTTCTTTCAAAGAATTGCAGTCAATACCAAGTAGTTTATGATAAAATGAACAGAGATAAGCAGAGTATCACTCTGGAAAGAGGCAGGGAATTAAAATATAAAAATCTATACTGAAACACAAAACAGAAACATAAAGTTGTGTTTATTTCTGGAGACAAGGAGAGAATCTTTTCTACTAAATGTTTATGCTGTGTGAGAAGCAAGCCTGCTCTTGTAATGAAAATTATATACTGCAAATTCATTTTACATTGGAGGAAAAATGTCTACTGAATGCCATTCTCTTGGTTGGGAGGACTGCTACACTAGATTTTTAAGGTGTCCAGTTTGAAGAGCATGAAGCACCCACCTGAAGCACGTACATGTGTTTCTAGAGTAAGGAGGGGGAATCACAAAATTTTGTGTGGGAGGATTGTCATGTTACATCATGAGAAGAAAGAGGAGAGGAGCAGTAAATACACTTGGGATTATCTGACTTGTAAATTCATAGTAAATTGTTTATGAATGATCTACTCCTATGACATCCCCTTAGCACTATACAAACAAGAAGGTGTCTACAGAGTTACAGTTAATTTTTTCCCAAACTGAATGTTTCAGTTTAGTCAAATAAATTTCACCCTTAAACCATTATTTCTTTCTAGCAGCTGTAATGAGGAATTAGGGCTCAGCTGTAGCAGGTAAGCAAGACGAATTCCTGCAACAGTACCTGTTAGAGACACAGCTGAATTAGAAGCACAGAAGAAAAATTCAGTGCATAGAGTAGGGGAAAAGTTGCGTGAATGGGAAGCGACTCAGGATGGGGAGGGGATGGAACAGCATTAGGGACAGAATCTGTCTCTGGAAGGCCCACCCTTAGCTGAGGGGATACAAAGCCGGCAGCTTGAGAAAGGAGTCCACACAGACAAAACTGATCTCACAGAGGACAGCTGTTTTCTGGCACAGCACGAAAATGCAAGTGACTCTTCTTCAGCCTATGATGCTGTACAGAAGAAGGTGTTGTGAACTTCCACTTCAGCAGCCTTCTCTGACCTCCTCAGTGTCATTGGCAGCATCACCCAGTTGCTCAGAAGAGCAGAAAATGCAAGTGGTAAATATTACAATGCCTAGCACAGACAATTCAAATAGGAGCTTCTAAATGCTTTTCAGGCTGGGTTACATAAAACACTTTTGGGGTGACATTACAACCTAAATCTGTTCTAAAGATTGGAAACTGTTAAAGTCATATTTTGCTGGTTTGCCCTTAAGTCTAGAGAAGTCCCATGGGCCACCATCTGAAAAATCTTGCTTTACAGTATAATTGATCCTTATTATTCTTGCTCTTTAAGAGACTCATATCTTATCCCATAAAGGACTTAGATACAGAAGATCTGATGTGTTTCTGTTGTATGACAGATTAATTCCATGGCTGCGTTACTGATAATGTAGTTTGACATTACTGCCAAACAAATTTAACAGCCAGCTGTCATCAACACTGGCAATTCTTCCCTCCCTCTACTTGCTCTTCATGGAAAAGTGTGTTGGAAAAACCTCTGACTCAAAGAAGAAGAAGCAGTGGTGTGTGCATGGGGAAATGCTAGCACAGTGGTCCTGCCCTTCACCTGGGGCAGCATTTGTCAACATAACAGCAAAATGGGTTAGAAAGCTAGTCTGTCATAAAAAATAAGTTTATTTGAACATTTTTCAGAGAACTGAAAAGCCATGGCAGTTTCCAACTTCTTAGCATCCAACACAATGAGCTTTGTTGCCTTTAATTCACTTTAGAAGCAGAAAATGTAAAAAGAAATTTGCACAATATGATAGTCTTCAAAAAGACTAATTCTATAGCACTTATCCCACTTTATTTTATACTAACAGTCAGAAATAGATGACTTCCAAGTATCCAGCTATTTTGTAGGTAAAAATCTGATGGTAATCTAACCTAGAAAAGGTGATCTTTTAGCTTGCACTAAGGATTTTACAGTAAAAGTACTTTGACTCTCTGTTAGTAGTTATACAGGGTTTTTCAAATGGAAGATTACCCAGCTACTAAAAACATTAAAAAATAAAATTCCATATGCTTCTTTAAAATTAATGTAAATAAAAACTGTCCCAAAAAACACTCATTTCAACTCCTGCTTGAGGCAAAGTGTAACTGCCCTGAACTAATGTTATTGCTTTTTTCAGGAAAAATTTCTGAAAAAAATGCAAATTCCAGGTTCTGATTATAACTCTTAGGAAAGGCTGCAAGGTCTAAGAAATTAGATATTTCAATCAAGTCCACAAAGAAAACTGTGTCTACCACAGTCTCTGCACACATCTTCAGTATTGGACCAAAGTACAGGACAAACACTTGACCCTTATCACTGCATTGTGTGTTCTAGGAAGATTTAATCTCAGTCAAATCATAGGAAAAAATCATGGTTTCTCTCAGCTGGACACTTCATATTCTTACTCCTGTTTCATTAAGAATTCTCCTCTTTCAATATCTAAACAATGAGAGCTGTATTTAATAAGCAGGAACCATTTTATTATATATACATTCTCTGTGAAGATGTAGTTCTGTTTAAAAGTTTTCTGGCCTCCAGAATTACAAATGCTAAGCAGTACTGAGAAAAAGGAATTATATAACCCTTATTTCCTTGTATGCTGTCACTAGATACATGTTAGATTGATGTGGCCCAGAAGCAGAGCTCCAAATTTGATACTTCCCAAACTACTCCAAGTAGTTTGGGAAGTTCAGATAAGACAGTACTAGTCCTCAAGTGAGGCCCTAAGCTCTGGGATCTGATTCCCTCTTTGGTCTATTAGTCTCTGGATTTAGAAACATTCCAGGCATGCCACATAGTTCCTCTTGTCTTGACTTTCAAAGAGGATGAGGCCTGAGAGATGGAAGGGCTGAAAACAATGAAGAACAAGGTTGGGAGCGGTTTCATAACACTTGTCCCCAGATTTCCTTTGGTTTTTTTTTTGGAAAATATGTAAATAATAGCATCAAGAACGGGAAATTCTGATGAACTCCAAACCTCAAAAGTTTTCACCAGGCTAGATGCTGACAGATGCTGAGAGCAGTGGGTTACTCTATGTCTTTTACTTGTTCCACAATGAAAACAGTATGAAGAAACCACATAGTACAATTGAACCAAACAAATCAAATAAACACACTTGCTAAATAACACACAAATATGCAAGATATAGCTAGAGGCATGCTGCTGCTCTGGCTGGTTTCTGGCAGCTTCTCTAAACTATTAGCACTATAAGCATTAAGCTATGTAACTAAAAGGTGCAGGAGTGATTTAGAGAGACACTAGTATATCCTTATACACTACAAAATCAAATTGCAGAAATCAAATCAATAAATAAAAATGAATGTAGACTAAAAGAAAGCAGTCAACTATGTTGTCTTTTTTTTTTAATGAGAAAAAGTTATATGCAATGTTTGAGGGAATTGTGGTCAATTAAAATAACATTCTCAAATATCACAAACAATAACTGAGAAAGATTCAGACAATAATGCTAAAGTAATACTTAAGTGGTCTGGAAGCTGAAGTCTGAGTTGTATCTAGTTTCAGCAGCCTGTGAGGTAATTTAATGCATTGTATTTGTATTCTAAATGTTAACCAAACAAGTAATAAACAATTATATACATTTTTCCCTTCCAAACCAAAATCAAGACAATAAAAATGTTTAACATAAGTGCAGTAGTAGTAACTACAAAGACAGACATATCCACGTTTTGGCTCCCTTACATAATGCAGAAAAAATGCCAGGGCATTAAAGAAGATATAAACGTAGATAGGACTAGGTCCCTCCTAAAAAAGCTTTGGTCTACCTGTGAATTGTGCTTATAGAATTAAATTTCCTCTTATTTTACTACTTTCTGTATAGACATTAGATGAATTCCCTCTGGTGTTCACATAGGATAATTCCAAGCACCTTTAAAATAGCAGTGGTAGACATCACTATTAACTGTTCTTTTATACTGCATGATCATACAATACACATCCCTAAAACTATTCTTTTTATATGTATGTTTAGATATATATGTGTATATTATATATGAACACATATGCATACAGTTATATATTTGCATGGCTCTTTACAGACAACAGTGCAGTTCAGTTTTGACAGAGTTATATATCTTGGTATCTGAAGTTTTGAGATTATGCAATTCAATACCCAGTTACGGTGTAAAAGTGAAAAATCACAGAAGAGACATCTCTGAAAATAAGTTTGACATTTCCTGCTTGAATGCTACCAAAATTAGAGCTTTAATAACACACAAGCACATCCTATTTTCCCATTTTATAGCATCCTCACTATAGACTTCCCCAGCTAGAAAAGAAATGGGGCCATGGGAGAAATCCTGACCAAGATGCAGTCAAGGAAGTTTCTGTATTGAACATCAATTATATGAGAACTGTAATCAAGATCAAACTGCAACCTGCCTACCAGAAAATGTCTGAGAGATGTGAATGAAGAGATGAACTCCAATGCAGAAGGTAAACGTCAAAACCTCATGTGCTTTTCCATATTTACTGGCCACAGTACTGAACTGGCCAACTTTTCAAAACAAAGAAAGGACAGACAATAAAGAATTAGTTTTAAGTGAACACTAAGCTTATACCATTTCATGAAATCACTGCCTTGTTACATTTGCATTTGCTATGTTGAATTCAATATATTTTTTGTTTTCAATAGACTTTTGCACAGCCTATAGTTGATTGAAAATCATAGTCTTTTAAAAGTTGTTTCCAGTGAACATACTGGAATCAGGACTGAAGATTTCTGAAAAAAAAAAAAATCAGAATTGACTGTATGTGGCTTATCAGCACCTCTTAAGAAGGATTGCTGATTTCTCTCCAAAGGATCAATATCAAGTAAGGCCCCAAGTTCTGCCTTATGGCAGCAAAGTGGTGATATTTAACTTACACAATTTTTTTCCACCTGTGATATATATGCATTTCCTATGAAGGAATCAACAAACCCACCATTGTGGCATCCCAATCCTCAGTTCCAAGGTGTTTTAACAGAATGTTAAAGAAAGAAGATATTATGTGAGAATATCTCCTCACTGGTCAGCCACTACCAGCATTAAGGGATCTTATCTGAATCCCTGATACAGAGGATTGGGACACAATTATTTTCCACTTTTTGAGGAAAGTGCAGTGCAAGGAAGAAGTCCTCCTACATGTTTTACCTGTCTTGGTTATGTGCATCTGTTTTAATTTATTTTCTCCCTGAGGCACAGGCATTTTGTAAAGCACTTGCCCAACATGAAATTCAGCAATCATGTCTAAGCAATTCACACAGCCCTCTCCTTTGCCTTCAACTTTTTTTTTTTTTTCCTGCAGGTTCTCTAGTGGTGTAAAATGAAAATGCAGCTTCCAAAAAATTCCAACAGTTCAATACCTGTCTCTCCAAACATGGATGGAAACCATGATTTTGTGAGTATATATTTTGCATCATGCTTCTCAATGTCACTTTTGTGAGTTTGACTCTTGTTCCAATCAAGTCAATAGGAAATTCATGGCAGGAAGAACTGGACTAGGAGTCATGAATATCCTTCACCTGACCAAGGAGTGTGAGGGCTGCAATTTGTGGGAACCACCAGAATTCACATATCTTTCTCTTCTCTGTTCCAAAATCGAGAGAGAGCAAAATTTCCTATAGAAATGTGAGAAATTAAACAAACACAACAAGCACAGAGAAGTTAAACTTCAGGATTGAAAATAAATATGCTTGATTGGTTCAAAATATTTTAAGAACAAAAACAAGGGGCCATGTCTCTCCCTGCCTTGAAAAGGACTGTGACTAATGTGAAAAATGCTTTGAAATCAAAGCAGGAAAAAATTGTGCCTTCTGGTTTTTGGAACATTTCCTCGGTATTTTTGATAAAGTGAAAGCTCTCCTCGGAGAAAACACATTGCTTCCTGTAATGCATGCCCAATGGCAGCAGGGTAGAAAAGGCTTCCCTTTCAGAAGCAAATTGGAGGAAAACCCATAAAATTTAAGAACAGAAATGAAGCAAAACTTTGAATGCAGAAATAGTCCTAGTCATGTAGGTGTTTCTTTGTTAATCACAGTTTACTGGCAAGTCCGAGAATCAAGGACATTGTGTCACATTAGGCTGAGGGAGTCTTGAAATGTGAGAGCGGGTAATTCAGTATCCATGTGACATAAAAGGCTGGGCTGAATCATAGTCTTCAAACACATTATGAAACACTTCCACACAAAAAGGATGTCATAGCCCTTGGCCTTCTCCAGCAAACATTATATAATGTGTACAATAAGAGAACAATCAACTTGGAGAGGTGTGACAGAGCATGAACACCTACCTCATCATCCAAGCTAGATGAAAGATATCATTGTTGGGAAATTAAGTGAAACAGACTCACAAAAAAGTCCTGTCTCTTAAACTGGAGGATCATTACACAATGTAACATATTATTGACTAAGACTGTTTCAAAAGCAATGTGATAAAATCATGTTTTTTAATTGGAAATAAAAACTATGTATAGGTGACAAAAATTTTCTTTAGGTGCCACCATCAACAGGCATTGTTGCCACTAGGAGCCACTGGTTTCAATCTAACAGAATATTCACAAAATAGGTGGAAGTCCCCTGTGGCCACCTACTCTGTATGTTGTTTGATTCTGGCTACGAGATTTCTTTGAACCAGCTTCTTGTAGAATCATTCTTCCCCCATAAAAGGGTCCTTTTGAGATATGTAAATCTGTCCTATCCTTTAATAAATAAGTATATTAGGCCATGAACAAGGCTCTTCACCAAATGTAAATAATATTTACTAAATATTTCCACCCATTCTGGACAAATTCTTTCATTAGAAGAAAATATAATAAAACCTCCTAGTTATCCTTAACTCTGCTAGCTATAAGCTCCTCTGCTTCCTTGTCTTACCACCTTTCTGTAATTCTTACCTTCTGCTATAGAATAAGAATTAATGCTTAGTTTTCCCATTCTTGATATATATTATTTCCAAAACAGTGACTTTAGTTTTCTCTCTATATGAGTTTTTTTAAATTGCATAATCCAATTTTTTGATTTTGGGACATCCAGTAAAACTTCTTTAAAAATTTCTAAAATCATTCATACTTTCTCTGTTCCTTTTAATAAGTTATTTATCTTTTAATTAGTTACAACATTTTTTATTAGATAATTGAAACACAATTTGGGAAAGATATATATTACACAACACTTCTTTTTAAACAAAAGAAATCCTGTAAGAAAAAGAAATTTCTTAAAAATAAGGCTCATTACAGGTAAAGAAATGGTAGGTGGCAACATATAGTAATGAAAAATTTAAAATTTTCCTAGTTGAATGGATTAACCTTGATAATCTGGGTTTTTAAATTTTCTTTATTGATAAGTCTGGCATAAAAAGTAAAGCCCTGATGACAAAATTGGGTATCTGGAGGGTTGTGTTCAGTGATACATTCCCTTGTCCAAGTTAGATAAGCAGATCAAAGCAAGCCCAGAGAATGTACACAAAGATCATTAAGGGCTTGGTGTATTTATCATGTGAAGCAAGGATGCATGAGCCAGCACAGATCAGCCTGGAGAGGAGAATGCTCAGATCTCACCAGCCTGTGCAGATACCTCACCAGGGAGGAACAGAAGGGGTGAAGAGAAGATATAGCCAGACTATTCCCATTGGTGCCCAAAGGAAGGACCAGCAGCAATGAACATTAATCAGGAAATTCCATTCTAATGTAAGAAAACACTTTCTTACTGCAAGGGCAAACAAACACTGGAACAGATTATCTAGGGAGGTTGTGGAGTCTCCACCCTTGGAGATGCTCAAAACCCTGCTGGATATGGTCTTGAGCATCTTGCTTTAGGTGTCTCTTGCTCAGGTTGGACTCAGATGATCTTGAAGTCCCTTACAACCTCCACCATTCTGTGATTCTGTGAACCTAGAGGATGACATTGGCAAGCAAGCAAGCAAGCAACCAACCAACCAACCCTTATAAACTATCCATCAAAACACATCAAATCAGAAATTTAAATGTTAAAAGTCTTCAAAATAAAGAAACTCTGCAGAAACAGAACTTTCCTCCTAGTTTACAGGCTGAATTTGATGAGTTATCAAAAGTATTAGAAGATAGTTTCGCACACTTGGTTGTAGTAAAACTAATCCACTCAGAAGATAATTTCTAGTTTTAATTATCAAAACTAGGATTTTTAGAGCATGAAGAATATACAGATATTTCATACATCCTTATCTAGCCACAGTCAGTTTGAATTGTTTGCCTCCCCTAAAGGCCTGTCAGCACATGTAGTGCACATTAGTGCACATGTAATTTTTCTCTCACCCAGTTCTGTTAAATTATACAGTTAATCTTAAAAAGACCCTAAACAGGTTATCTCAAACAAGTTTCTGAACCAGGTAATTTCAACAGAATTGTCAGAGAGCAATTACAAACATAAGTCCAGATGGGTGGTGGTCCCCCACATATAAGCTTTGGTGAGTAATGCCGGGGACCAGCTTATTAACTTGTATCAGCTACAGGCAGAACAGTTCACCTTTCCATGGCCAAAACTACAGGTGTGGATCTTAATTTCTTTTTCTAGACATCAAAGGAAAGCAACTGAGATTAAATAGAGATGCAGTTGGAATAACAAGTTTTATTAGATGCACTCCAAGTGCATCTCCTCTCCAGGAACTGTGGTCTCACCTTGAGTACTGTTCAAAGTTTTGCACACCTCAATATTTGGAAAACACCAAACCATTAGAGTACGTCCAGAGGTGAGTGGCCATGATGGTGAAAAATCCTGAGGATAAAACTTAGGAGAAGCAGCTAAGTTCACTGGGCTTCTTTGGCTTGGAGAAGACGAAGGTGAGGGGTGACCTCCTGGCAGACTACAGCTTCCTCCAGGAGAGCAGTGGAGGGGACAGTCCTGATCTCCTCTCTCTGGTCCCAGCAATAGGACACAAGGAACTGGAACCAAGCTGCATTAAGGAAAAGTTCAGATTGGACATCAGGAAATGGTTCTCCAATGAGAGGGTGGCCAGTCACTCCAACAAACTCCCTAGGGAAATGATCATGGCAAAAAGCATACCAGATTTCAAGAAGCACATGGATGATGCTTTTAGTCATAATTTTTTTTAAGTTTTGTTTTAAGCAGTCTTGCAAGGAGCAGACAGTTGGGCTTGGTGAACCTTCAAGCTTCTTTCCAACTGGAGATATTCTGTGTTTCTGTGATTCTGTGATTTATCTGCCTAAGGCTGAAGCTCACCACTGGCTTCATACAGCTCTGTGACCTTGAGTCAGAGGTGTGCCTAGAAAGAGTGGTGTGAGAAGTTGTAGATGATGGGGTTGTGTCCACTTTTGCTGTAGAGCAGGTTCTAAGCTCAGGCTCTTGCTCTCAGTCTCTGCTTGTGCTTGGTCTTCCACCTTCCAGCCTCTTGGCTCTGATCCTGACCTGATCACTTGTTATTCTGTCTTGGTTTTGGACTCATCCTTCCAGGCTTGCCTGGTGGTCTGGTCTGTGAGCTGAGCCTTGATGCCATCAAAAGACCTGCTCTGCTCTTCCTGCTCAGGTACTGTGGGACTGCAGCCTTGACAGGGTCCTGCCTGCCTTTACCCCTGGCTCACCTGCTCTCAAAGTGGCTTGTCCTTGCTGCTTCCTGCTCAGTTTGACAGGGATCTGAATTTAGTGAAATGAATGAGGGTACAGAATAAATCCCCATGCTAGTCTGGTGGGGAGAGCTCTTAAAAAGCATGGATACAGCAAGGAATACCTCTATCTTTAAAAGCATACCTGATGCTTTACATAGAATGTCTGCTACCAAGAGAGTCAGATGAGCATTTGAATTTACTGCTCTTGTATGCCTTAAAATGAATAAACAATTGAGGGAAAAGCACCTGATTTTGTTGCAGTGTGAAATGTCCTGACAGTAGCTTTCAGCTGTCTGAGCTTTGTGAGGTACTCTGTCAAGCTTGTTCTAAACAAATCAGATGAATGCTATTGTATTTGGTGACAATCTAAGTTATACAAGTTCAGTTGGTTGTTCTATCTTAGCAGTGTTATTCTAAAAGTATACTCCATTATGTCTGAAACTTAAGAGTGGACCTGGCATTGGCAAGGACAGACAAGCTGACACCTACCCAAACTGATAAGTGTGTCATGAACAATTCAATTTCAAGAACATACATTTTTACATTTGCAAAACTGACCCCCACTGTTATGATGAAGGTAAATTTACATCTGTGAGATTTCTCAGCTGTGAGGGCTGTTGTAAGAACATTATTTCCTATAGTGTGAAGAAGAAATAAATGACTACAAATTCTATAGTGGTGGAATTACTTTTTTTTTCTCATTATCTTTTGGGCATGTAGTGCAGTTTAAGCATGTGATCCTGAGGCTGAGGTACTTCAGACAACAAAATCAGCATCAAGACTGGCCGATGTTTAGGTATTCTAATTGTGGTGATGTTTCTTTATGTTTAATCATTCTTCTTTGGTAAAAATGAGCTGAAAAGCTTTTAGCTTTAGGTGTTTTAATTCTAGCATGCAAACTAAGTAAGAGAACATATTAGAATTTATTTTTGTTGTGCTAAAGACTCCTTTGCTAACAAGCAGAAGGCAAGAGGGATGTACACATAATGCTACAGATTGCTAAAGCATTCAATTTCACAGAGCTAAGAATTCATATAAGGTACAGACTCCCACTTCCACTGACAACAGCTTCTTGCAATAGAAGATAGTGCAGGAAGCAGCCAACAATGCTGGCTGTCTTTCAGATCTCAGTGACTCATGTAGACACTACTTTTCTAAATTAACCTAATTCTGAAATGGGCCCTCATTATCAATACTGAAGATTTATACAGTGTCTTCCAGCAGCAGAGAGATCACAATACTTTATAAAAAGTGCAAACTTTATAGAAACACATAAACAAAAATAAGATTCTGTCATGTTCAGATAGAAAATGACAACTATAAAACACACAGGAAAAATGTACCACAAGGTCTAGTTGCCCAAAAAATAATAAGGAATTAGAATCAGGGTGCCTTGCTATTACAACAGTCCTGACTCACTATTATGACAGTCTCCAACTTCACTTTTACTTTGGATTACCTGGTGCCCTGAAGAAAGGAAATCAAAGTCACTGTATGTGTGAAAAGGAATTTTGTGGAGGAAAATGTATTATTTGAATGTGAATTTAGCAAAGACACTAGAAGAGGCTGTGAGATGTACCCTGACTATGTAATGAACACTTTAGAGTACTGAAACAATAAACAGTACAATTATTATTATTACTGAAGTATCTATCAGGAACTCATTCTTATGAAATATGCAGATCATGATGATTCAAGAATATAGATTGCTGCAGACACTACCCTGGGACATCTTCTGAACTCCAGTTAGGGACAGTGTGACCCACAGAAAGCAGCTGTAACACTCAATGAAACAATATTGTTACTTCTTACTGCTCTTGGAAAGAAACTCTGAATAACAATAAATGTGATCAGTTCTCCCATGATGAAATGTTGTAGTTAGACAGACACATGGATACTTGTTATCCAGTTCTGAGAACCTCATTCTGTAGTTCTCAGAACATACAAAAGACTTATGTACACTCTAGGTGTCTCACCTTAAGAGTGCACATCAGTCCAGTTAAAAAAGGATGTAATTTAAGACTTAAATGTCTATTACTCTTCTCCATTTTGTATTGTCGTCTGAAGAAGCCACAAAAATTAACTCAGTTGTGCACAGTTTTGAGATGCCTAGCTGCACACTAGAAATACCAACATCTATAAACAGGAATAGGGTAAGAACATTAATAGAAGAAGTTTTAGAAATAAAACCTTACTCCCTGAACTTGAAAAATTGAACTTGTATTTAAAACCCTTACATGAACATAACTTCAAAACAGAAATAATTTGCTCGTTTAAAATCAAGGAAAACCTGAATCCTAGAAGTTCAACTAATGTCATGCTAACATTGCTTTATTTTATTCAAGAACCTCAAAGTATTTTAAGAAGGCGAATAAATATTAGCACCCACTATGCATGGAGTTGATTCACTGGAAGATAGGCTGTTTGGTTTGTGTTCCTTGCACTTCTATTTGGCATTTCACTGAGGTGTTTAGTCCTCAGTCCTTAGGGCCCTCCATGATCTGTGAGCACGAGGAGGCACCTTCAGAGAATGACTTGCGTTGTGAAGGGCCTGAATTACTGTTCAGAGGTACCAGTCTTTCTCCAGTGCTTTTCAACTTTGTTGAAATGGAGATGAGGCTTTTGTGGAGATGGCTAAAATTTTCTGAATCAGCCCAGGCCTAATGTCACAGCTGGCATATTGTCCTGTGATTCTAATTTTTTATCTGACCTGCTACACTAAACTACCTCTGGGAAAAAGTCTGAGGATTTATAAAGCTGTATTGATAATGATTTTTTTCTCTCCTCTTTAATATAATCCACAATTCTAGAAGGCAGTTAACACCTGCATCAGTCACAACCACAAGAGAATGCAGTAATGATCCAGGAGATGAAAAGATCCCTACCACTTGATTAGCTTCTTTTTCTATCTTGGACAATTCTTTTTCCTTTTTGAACTGCAATAAGACCTACAATAGGAACAAATGAAGGTTAGAGTAAGGCATGAGACACTTTTGTTCGTCAGATATATCATTCTTTAAACAGTAGTGAAAAGTGCTATTACATAAATGAGTCCTCCTAGAGCACAGAAGGATTTGACCATTCTTTAATCAAATATTTAACAAATGTACTTCTATGTTCTGTTACCTTCTTAAGAAACACAAAAACATGCAGTGTGTTAACCTTTGGGTCATGCACTGTCCCAGCATGTCCTGTCCTTGAAAATATATATATATATATAAACTCTAATTTATAAGGGTTGTTTGAAGTGAATTTAGTACAGCAGCAGCATTAATCATGATTTTCACCACTGTTGTCTTGGACACTCAGACCTAACTATTGGGAATGATAGCCAAACTACAAATATTTCGGGTTGATCATGCAATTTACAGAATAAAGATAGACTGAAAATCCACTTCAACATGAAACACCAAAGTTCTTAAAGATCTGTAGCAGAAAAAGAATCCTTAATCCCCAATGCTGCAAAGGAGTTTTGTTGGCTTAAGTACAATTGTAAAAAACAGAATGTTTATTGGCTGGCACATACTGTGAATGTATCACACACGGTCAAAAAGCTGCCAATAAATCTTTCACAGCTTAGCTTTTCAACAGGCTGGAGAAAAAAAATAAAGTCTTTTTGCTATTCAACCACATATTTAAAACTGCTAAAAATCCCCACCATTGTGCAAGGGCACAAGAATTCCACCTAGCTCTTCTAGAAACAGAGATATTCAGTAAGTGGACTACGCCATGCCCAGAACCTTAATAAGTATGCATAAGGATTACTGAAGAATTCATGCTGTATGTAGAAAAAATATCTTCAAGGAACTAATTTATTCTCAGACTGTACAAATGAGACAAGGGTACCTAGAGACTACACTGAGGGAAGTATTTAACAGCTTCCTTGTACATTCTGGACTTACATTCTTAAAGATTCTGGACTACTGATACATGTCAACACATCTGAGTGAAATGAACACATTTACTCAAAGCTTGTCTTCACCACACACGACCAAACACTTCACAGACCCTTTAGTCACTGTTGGTGTGAGAAAGACTTTGCTTCCATGCCAGTAACTCTCCCATTTTCCATGTCTGCATTGCATTCCCAGCATTGTATCTTATTTCATTACTTCTGGATTTTTGGAGTGCTGTTTCCATTTCCCTGCCCACTCCCTCATTGTGATCTTTGATCAGTGGATCCTTCCCTGACAGATACAAAATTAATGACTGTCTTAAAATACACACAGGCACATACATGACTATAAATAACATAACAGGGTTCATTTAAAGGAATTCTAGATTAGATGTAAAAGAAAGTGCAGATTTGCAAAGTAGCAATTCAGTGACAAACAACACTTAACATAAACACATGCTTAATGTGGTCTTTCGAAGTACTTTGATGGTGTACTAAGGGTTGTGATGCTTTGTTTAAGTTGTAGTTAATTCTGAAATTTCTGCTTTCTCTGACTACCTAAAGTACAATAGCTGATAAATTCAGAAAACCAAAACAAGTATCCTGATCTGCCACAGCCTCATGGTCGAATTACTCTGAATTTGGTAAATTGCAAGCCACAAATGAAGCCTCCCCATCTGGCAGTATTCCTATAACACTTCTTCATTCCTATTAAAGATGCACTGCAGCTTTCAGTCAAGGTAGTAGTCTGGGCCTGTCTTCTCTACCCAGCCCTGTGTTTTCACAGACCATAAAAGGAGCAAAATTATTATGTACAAGACTTCTACTACTTTGCCAAGATAACCAGTGAATAGCTTCACAAGCTGTAATGGGGAGAAGGACAGCAGGAGAAGTAATTACATAAGATCTGTTTTCTAGGAAAAGTGAATTTAAACGCCCTGACTCTTTTTTCCCTTCCCTGCCACAATGAATCAGCTACTTTTCTGCTTTAAAACAATGAGGCAGAGAAAACATTGAAAGACAGACAGATGAGACATTTTCTATTATGTGAAAGACTGGAACTGGAAATTAATTTTGCAGTGGTTATATTAAAAAGCTTGTATATAGCTGCTGACTAAGTCAGTGCTTATTTTGGAAGACGCATCTGTATCTGTCAGATGAATCTGACATTCAGGCATCAGAAATCTAACTGTGTCCCCTCTAGCTGAATATGCAATTTTACCAGAAATAGGTTACACTTATGTAATAGCCCACCTACTTTTAACTTAGCTACACAGCACACAAAAACTTATCATGATACCATTAGATACAACATCTCAGAAACAGTATCTAAGATCCTGTAAATTGATATTGTTATATTTTGCCAAGATTTACAAACTATAGACCAAACCAGGACCTGCAACTTCTCTAAGAGTCTTAATGCTCACATAACAGGTGACACAGGTACGGAGATACATGTACAGATATCTCCCAAAGATCTTGGAGTCTTTGGGAGTCCTGGAAGCTAGCCAACGTTATTCCAATTTACAAAACGGGCATGAGGGAAGATCCAGCAAGACCTGGATTGGTACAATCTCAGTACCTGGAAAAATTATGGTGACAATCACATTGTCTGCAGTTGAAAGGCACTTAAAGAATAATGCAATTATCAGGCAGAATCAACAAAATTTCACAAAAGGAAAGTCCTGTTTGACTGATTTGACATCCTTCTACAATGAGGTCACCTGTCTAGTGGGTGAAGGGAAGGAAAGGGAAGGATGTAGTTTTCCTGGATTTAGGAAGGATTAAGGATTCTTAATGGATTACATTTGGATTAAGGCTTCTGATACTGTTCCTCACAGCATCCTTCTGGATATGTTGTCAAACAGGGGGTTCACAGTGTGCTGGGTTAAGACTTTATCCTATCCCCTCCCATCCCATCCCATCCCATCCCATCCCATTGCATCCTCTCCTCAAAAGATATCACAACAGGTTGAACACAACTGACAGGTTTTTTATAAAAATGCTATTTTCCACATAGCAAAAATTTGCATTCGACACACTGAAACTAAAGCAATCTAGATTATTAGTCAGGTGTCCTGTCAATAACTCTATAGGAAAAAATATTTTTATTTGCCTGTTTTCTGCCCTTGAAATAATATAAATATTCACATAAAGAAAAGATATATGAAAGCACATTGCTGTGGTGCTGTTTGCTGGTACAGTACAGAGAATTCATCCTGAACTGCTGAATACAATTTGAGTAATTGGAATATTCTCTCATATATTAACCTAATATCCTAATCTACACTTTTTCTTGCATGGGAAACACGATGAAGTTGTTATTCACATCTATGTGCCTCTGCAAAGGAAGAAGGCTTGGTGCAACATACAAAGGCAAAATATGATTTTTTTTTTTTAATTGATTTTTCAGTATGAGCATATAAAAGGCTCAGAATGAACAGAGATCAGCAGAGTATTTTTGCGGAGGCCAGTCCATTGGAGAGCAGCGCAATAGCCAGCGGCTCCTGCACGGCCATGTGGCCCCCAGAGGAGCCCACCCGAGCGGGTCAGCAGTCCCAAAGGATCAGGACATACAGGTGGCACCTTGCCGGGGTACTGGCAAGGTACCCTCGGTCTGCTCCTGATCGTTCCTCGCACGGCCGCAGCACGGACCAGCGGATGGAGACACCGCGGGGCTCCCAGCTCTGACGCGAGGGGCATCCCAGCTTCCAGAAGCTATTCCGCATCCGGGTACCTCGGAAACTCCTTCTTCCCGGCTTACAGATTTTTTATTAATGGACTGACGAATCCTCCTGTTCCCCGCCCCGCGGTGGCTCCGGGCGGGGCCCGGGCAGGGGCAGGGGCCGGAGCGCGGCGCGGACGCTCCAGCCTCGCGGCGGGCGGGCCCTGCTCCTTCTCCCGCCCGGCCGGGCGGGGCGGGGCAGGCACCTCCTTCCTGTTTCCGCTCGGAATCCCGGAGCCCTGCAGGGCCGCGGTACCGCTGGGCGGCGGCGGGCGGGGGGCGGCCCCGGGAGCGCGGCTCGGCCTGGGGGACATCGCCGGCGGCGGGGGGACGTCGCCGTCCCCTCACGGCCCGTGTGTTCTCTCCGCAGGGAGCTCGGCTCGCCCTTCCGCCGCTCGGCAGGCCCGGAGGGAGCCCGGGCCGCAGGTGAGGCGGTGCCGGCCGTGGCGGGGCGGGAGGTTCGCAGGGAGGCGCGGCGGGGCCGGCACCGCTCCGGCAGTTTTGATTGCCCGACTGGGCAGTTCGGTACCCAGAGCCCTGCCGGGGCTCCCTCCCCTCCCTGGTGAAACCTACAGAGACATAAACCAACCGGGCTGGCTTTCCTTCACTTCCAGAGAACCACAAACCTCTTTTTTCATTTAGCAATATATTGCTGGTAGCATTTGCAGCTGTGTTGGTTTAAATGCCTAATTATTCTGTAAGCGCGGAACTTTAACGTAGGATCATTGCTTTGTATTGCACTCAGATACTATGCACTGCTTTTAACTTCTAGCAAAAATGGTCTTGCCCTTTAGTAGTGAACAATGACAACTTACATTAAAATGGTACTTGGTGTCACAGAATCGTAAGGGTTGGAAGGGACCTCTGGGGATCATGCAGTCCAACCCCGCTGCCAAGGCAGGGTCACCTGGAGCAGGTGACACAGGAACCTGTGGACATGAGCTTTGCATATCTTCAGAGGGAGACTCCATGACCTCCCTGGGCAGCCTGTCCAGTGCTCAGCCACCCTCCATGTAAAGCTGTTCTTCCCCATGCGAAGGTGGAACCTCATGTGTTTTGTTCTTGTGTATGTGTGCTTTCATTTTGCCGAGTACTCAGATTATTTTTTTTGTTTTTTTAAATCCCAGAGTTTTCTGAATAGGAAAGCAGAAAAGATGTTCGATATTAAGGCTTGGGCTGAGTACATCGTGGAGTGGGCTGCCAAGGACCCGTACGGCTTCCTGACGACCGTGATCTTGGCGCTCACGCCACTGTTTGTGATCAGTGCAGCGCTGTCATGGAAGCTTGCAAAAATGATTGAGGCCCGGGAACGAGAGCAAAAGAAGAAACAGAAACGCCAGGAGAACATTGCAAAAGCCAAACGAACAAAGAAGGATTAAATGGGCAAAAATGGCCTTCTTTGTGGCAAGAATCCACTTTTAAAATGAAATACTTGTACATTTTGTGTTGTAACTGTCCTTTGATACTTGATCCTGTAATTTCTTGAATATGAATGAAATCTAATACTTCCAGTGTATTTTTTTCCTGCTGATTTGTGTTAAAATTTGCCCAAGTGACAGTTGTTAGAGTAATTAAATTTACTAGTTGTATCCTAGTGCAGGTTGCTTTTCTAAATTTGCATGTTAAACTAAAAAAATTAACCTCTTGGGTGGCTCTGAAGGTAGATAAATTTTTTTTCTCTTAGCTGAGCTATAACTTAACAAGTGTCTTAAAATTGTCAAGTTTAGGGGAAAATGTGAATAATAAACTGGATTACAGAAAAGCAACTTCTGGCATACCCTGAGCAGGGCTGTAGAGACAAGGTAGCTGTAGCATTAGATAGCAGACATGACTGATTTCCTTTAAGGTCACTGCATATGGCTGTGTGCGCCCATAGTGGCTGCTGCAGTGTCTTTGATGGTGGTGCTTGTCTGCAGAAGTAACCTACCTTAACTTTTCCTGTTTCCTGAACTACAAGCCATCAACAGCCTTTAACTTCAGCCCAGGTTCTAGGAAACTGACTGCTTGTTCTTATTAGCTTCATTTCTCTTATGGCACTCATGTTCCATAAAATACAGGACTGTTGTTTGGTCTTCCCTAACAATCACCTGAATGCTCCACCTGTAACTAATTTGTTTTTGCCTTCATAAACTCTTTATGCCTCAAAGAATAGCCATAAATGGGGTGAGACCAAAGACTCAGGTGGCCTGGTGTTCTGAGTCGCAGAGACCTACAGCAGATAGCTGTGCAAGGATGATGCACAAGCTGGTGACAGTAGTTCTGCATGCTAACCTGCTGGCTACCTTTGATCTGAGACTTGAGTTTAGGTAGCACTTTTGTTCTCATGGCCCTTGAAATTCTGCTGCCTTACAGGTTGCAAGATGCTGACACAGTCAAAAAAGTCAGGTTTGTGTTGTAAATAGATCAAAATTATTTAACCTTATTTCCATTTAATCTCTTTTGATTAATTTTTCAAAGCCTAACTTTTTAATAATAGTCTGTGGTGGCCTCTATATAGTCCAGTTCAAAAGAGCTTGCAGCAGTCATTAGGATTTTACATTTCATGTATTTCTAAACAGCAGCACAGAGCTGTGTATTCTAGGAGCTACTCTTTGATCAGGTTTAAAAATAAAACCTTAAAATAATACCATTATTCAAATGAAGAGATCTATAGAGCTGGCTGACACCAAGGGGGATCAGAAGTGGGGAGTCTAACTGAAATTACTTTAAGTAAATGTGAAGTTGATCCCCTTTCAATTTTGTTGGTGAAAGCAAGCATTATTAGAATATGACATTTGGGCATTTTATACATATGTGAGATTAAGTCTCCATGTTTTGTATGAAGTGTTGTCAAATATGTATGTGTTCGACCTTTGATACCTACACAGCTTGAAACACACGGAGGAGAACTGATGAGGGATATACTCCATAAATAAATTTGATACTTTTTGAAAAAAAGAATTGTGTGGTCTTTATTTTTATTTGAAGGTCTCAGACATCATCTCTAAGCAAATAATCTGTATATGTGTCTAGACTATGGCCAAAATGATCTAATCATCTAGGGAAGTCCACAGATACACCAGGAATAAAAACTAATTCATGTTTTTAAATATTTGTGACAGTCACTTGTCCCAGACCTCACGTTATTTTCCAGCAGCTTTATCAATTACTTCTAGCTTCTATTATAGCAGTTATATGTAGTTTAACTGATTTCACCCTGTGCAAATTGCAAATCAAACATTCAAATATGTTGGCTGTTTTAAGTTACAAGAATGTCCCCATGATGAGTATAGTGCATAATCAATGTAGTGTCATAGTGATTCCTGCTCGTGAAATCAACTTTTCCATCTGCTTGCCAGGGAATTTATTCTGGGATTTATTCTGAAGAGACACCTTGGCCAAAGTTTGGGAAAATATAAGTAAAATTCTTACATCAAGAACAGTTTTGAAACTAAATTAATCTTCAAGGAAAAGATCAATTTATACTTTAAGAAAATTTAGATAGTCTTTCAGCTATGAATTCAAGAGTAAGTGAGAAACAGTAACTGTGAAAACCAAACTTAGTAGCACACCCTGTTTTTCACTAAACACAAACACTTCACAATACTTTGTCATGATTAAGCCTATTTGAATAGTTCTGCAGAAGTATTTGAAACTGCTTTAATACTACTTTATTGCACTCTTGTATATAACTCTTGTATATATACACTCTTGTATACATCATCTGTTAAGATATTTATCCATTAACAGTATTTGTCCATTAAATTGCTTATTTATTTTGACTACTATCACTGCCTGGTGGCATCCAGGCACCTGGCTGGAAGGTATTTGCAGTGCTTGTGGGGTCTTGTGAGGGCTCCTTCTTTCCATAGTAAGGGGCAGATGCATGGCCTTTAACCTGAGTGTGACTTGGCTCAGCAACGAGTCCTTCCTCGTACTCCTTGGCCTGAAGCAGCTTATCCTTTTCAAATACATCCTTGACTTTCTGTTTCATTTTTTCTCTATAATTTTCATTCCTAAGAATCTCCTAAGAACAAAGTAGAAAGACAATTAGGTAAGTCAGAAACAAATGCAATCCACAATGTTGGAATAAAAATTTTTAAACAGTCTTTTCTTAATTTTATAACTCACATTTTCAGGTATTTAAGTAAAATAAAATGTGGCAAAATTAGTTGGTTTACCACAACTGCAAATTCAACCCTATCTTAGAAGATTCTAAATGTTTGAATCGTCTTGTTAAAGAAAAACTGCATTGTAGTGTCCACTTCACTACTCTATTGGAGCAAAAAGAAGAAATTTAATTAAATGCAGTCATCAACAAATGTTAAAGTACATTAAAAATAAAGCTACTTTTTGCATTGTTTCCTATGTTGGAGTTGACACTTAGAGCTATTTATCATCTGCATCTCTTCCGGCAATTCACTATGCCTGTGGTGTTACATACCTCTGTCTCAGGACACAGTTTTGGGAGAAACAGATGTTCAACCTTTGGCATTTTGCTAGTGCAAGACCACAAAATAAGTAAATCACGAAATCACAGATTGGTCAGGTTGGAAAATGGTGCAGTGGGTCATTTGGTCCAACGTCATTCAACCTCCATGCTCCAGCAGGGTCATCCCAGAGCACACAGCGCAGGATTGTGTCCAGATGATTATTTCTGGTGAGGGAGACTCCTCAGCCTCTGGTCAATCTGTTACAGTGCTTGGTCAGCACTACAGTAAAGAAGTTCTTCCTCACATTCAGGTGGAACTTCCTGTGCATGTTTCTGCCCATTGCCTCTTGTCCTATTGCTTGGCACCACCAGAGCCTGGCTCTGTCCCCTTGACATCCTCCCATCATATACCAATAGACATTGATCAGGTCCCCTCTCAGTCATCTCTCCTCAGCTTTTCATTGTAAGAAGGACGCTCCAGTGCCCTAATCAAATTCATTGCCCTCTACTAGATCTGCTCCAGGAGCTCCATGTCTCTCTTGTCCTGAGGAGCCCAGAACTGGACACAGCACTCCAGGCGAGGCTTCACCAGAACTGAGTAGAGGGGGCAGGATCCCCTTGCTCCACCTGCTGGCATTGCTCTACCTAATGTCGCCAGGATCCCATTATCCCTCTTGGCCACCAGGATATGCTGCTGGCTCATGGACAGCTTGTTGTCCACCAGGACCCTCAGCAGCTCCCCAGCAGGTCAGTCCCAGGCTGTGCTGGTGCCTAGGGTTTTGTTCCTCCCCACATGCAGGATCCTCCATTTGCCTTTGCTGAATTTCAGTCCTCTCTGTCCATGTCTCCAACCTGTCAAGGTCCTTCTGAAGGGCTGCCCAGCCCTCTGGGGTATCAGCCATTGCTCCCAGCTCTGTGTCCTCAGCAAACTTGCTGACGAGGCATCTATCCTTTCACCCACATCACTGGTGGATAAATTACCTGATACTGGGCCCAGTACTGAACCCTGGGGAGTACCACCAGTGACAGGCCTCCAACTGGACCCTGTGCCAGTGTTTACAACCCTCTGGATTCTGTCATTCAGCCACTTCTCAATCCACCACACTGTCCACTCATCCAGTCCACACCTCTTGAGTTTTCCTGAAAGGATGTTATGAGACACAGTGTCAAAAGCCTTGCTAAAGTCAAGGTTCCACTGCTCTCCCCTCCTCAATCCAGGTAGTTGTGTCATAAAAGTCAATCAGGTTGGTCAAGCATGATTTATCTGCAGTGAATCCATGCTGACTATTCCTCATCACTTTTCAGTCATCCATGTGGATAGAGATGGCCTCCAGAATTAAGAAAGAGGCTGAATTCTTTTCTAAGATTACAAGTATATGGAAGAGTTAAGGAGAAATCATACCAGTATTCTCCTCTGTGAGCAAGGACATTATTTTAGGAATTTAGGTGTTAAAATACATGCGATACTGCCAAGAGTTGAAATAGCAAGTATGAACACCTAAGAATGCTTTAAAAGACAGTAATTAAAGAAAATCTTATGTAGGGGTTTGACCATGGCTGGATGCCAGATGCTTACCAGAGCTTGTCACTCCCTTCCTACAGCTGGACAGAGTAGAGAAAATATAATTAAGAGTACACAAGTTAAAGACTACCAGAGATCATGCACTAAATATCATCACAAGCAAAAAAGACTCAACCCTATTGCAGGATAATGAGAAGTAAAATAAGATCTTAAAATTACCTTCCCCCTACCCTCTCTACTTCTCAGCTCTGTCCCCTCCCCCTAGGAAGTGCAGGGAGATAGGGAATAGGAGTTATGGTCAGTTCATCATACATTCCTGCCATTGCTCAGGGAGAGGAGTCCTTTCCCTGTACCATCATGGGATCCTGCCCACAGGAGACAGTTCTCCATGAACTTCTCCAACATGAGTCCATCTCATGAGCAACAGTCCTCCCCAAACTGCTGCAATGTAAGTCCCTTCCATGGGGTGCAGTACTTCAGGCACAACCTCCTCCAACGCTGATCTCCCACAGGGTCACAAGTCCTATCTGGAAATCTGCTCCAGCAAGGGCTCCTCTCTCCATGGGTGGGCAGGACCCTGCTCGAGACCTTATACAAGGTCACAGCCTCATCTCAGACATCCCCTGCTCCAGTGTGGGTCTCCTCCAAGGGCTGCAGGTGGATCTCTGCATCCTCAGGCACCTCCATGGGCTGCAGTGGCCAAGCTGCCTCACCATGGTCTGCACCACGGGCTGCAGGGGAACCTCAGCTCTGGTGCCTGGAGCATCCCCTGTCCCTTCTTCTCCCCTGACCTGGGTATCTGCAGGGCTGTTCCTCTCACTTATTGTCACCTTGCTCTTCTCTGAGCACAATTACAACTCTGCAAAACTTCTTTAAGTCTCTTTAAATATGCCATCACAGAAGCATTACCACCATTTCTGATGGGCCCAGCCACGACCAGAGGCACATCCATCGTGGAATTGGCAGGGACTGTCTCTGCCAGACATGGAGGAAACTTCCAGCAGGTTCTCACAGAAGCCATCCCTGTAGGTGCCCTGCTACCAAAACCTGGCCATACAAACCCAGTACACCTTATCTTAGAGGTAATATGGAAAGTAACTCCTTTTCTTGGTCTTAGTTGCCTCTGTACTTAAATTCACAGATATACAGAGCAGAGGCAGAACCCTTTGCATACAAATGGAAATTGAATGGAAATACACAAGTAATACACAAATGACTTTGCAAAAGCGGGGTGAAAATTCTCGTGCTCAAATAAGAATACTCCCAAACATAACAAGATCAAATTTTCAACAGTCAGGATAGCAAAACCTCTTTGTGTCATCTCTCAATTCCATGCTTGTTTACAACATGCCTATGTAAATCCACCACAACCTCATTGATTTCAAGGGAATTATTCCTATGGTACTTGTATTAAACCACTACTAAGAAACAAGCAAAGCAAACACCTTTGTGATAACTGAAGACTGCATCATTGTCTCTGCTAAAACAATGGGAAGCGATTTATTAAAATACAAATGTAACCCACTAACTCTGAACAGCTATTATGAATTTAAAATTTCTTCAAGTGATTACTTCAACACAAAGTTATCTTAGTCAGTAAGAGCAGCTGTAACTAAATTCTAAATACTCCAAGTCCATTTTAAATGTTGATATATAATTGTTCTCTGGTTTTCAGACACAAATAAGGCTCTTTTAATCAGCTATTCTGTGGATAAAGTATAATTGTGATATAGTAAAATGAAAAAGTGGATCTTACAAAAACCAAAATAACCTGAGAAATTATTCTTATTAGCAAATGCAAAAAAACCCACCCCAAACTGAAGTGACTTATTCAGAATTTTCTATACAATCTACCAGGACAAAAATTTTTCAACTACAAAATGTACACATTCATTTTTGGCATTAAACTCATGCCACTAACATGTACACTGAAATCACTGGGTTCCTGTGCTCAAATCAAAGAAAATATGAGCAGGAAATGTGGAGTCAATTGGCATGTAAGAAAAACTGGGTCAAATACATTCTCACTTTGAGACTCCACTGCTAAACAATCCTTTATTGTCTGATTTGCTATAAAAAGTAACTGAGGGCTCAAAGTTAGTTTGTGGGTTTTTTCTTTGTTTCTTTGTTTAAGTTACATTGTCAGGTTCAGAACATTTATATTCTCTCTTCCTCCAAGATGAACCACAGTATTTTATAAGATGGCTATCTTTACTATAAACTGCCCCCCAATAAGTCTTCTGCTAAAATATAAGTACGTGAACATAAAATGTGTTTTGACCATTAAGGGAAATACAAAATCTTTCTATCCAACGCAGAGAACATATTACCTATCAGATAGCTTCAGCTTTTTAAGGATTAGCTTGTTCTTCCAACACTCTCTTTTTGTAAAAATAAATTACATTAGCTCTTTGAACCAGCAGTTCTCAGGAAGTACATGGCATCTCAAGAATATCAGAAATGTCCTTCAATATTTTTATTAAAATAAAACTCTAAGGACTGGGGCTATGCTCCAAAATAAAAAACAAAAAATGCCTTGCGATATCCAGCCCCATTTTAAAGCAGTTGAAATCCCTACATGCAGATGTTCACTTTGAAATGTATCAGCTCCCAGCATACAGAATAGGATATACAAAAGGATATGCCAAGAGCTAAGTCCAACTACATGTTCCGCAGTTTATTTTTGGTGGAAAGTAAAACAAGACATTTTATCACTGCAGGTTGTCCAGCTCTGGTGATAATTTTAAGTTGTATGAGGTTTTTAACACTTCTAATGTTTGGAGCTCTATGTCTTCCCTCCTTAGGATGGCAGAATTTAAGAAAGTGATGCCTAAGGTTTTCTTGAAGAACATTATTATTAAGGAAATACCAAACTAGCTCTGTGTGGAGATTGAGGCAGCTGTTTTTCATCCACAAAACTGCTGACTTCTCTATAACCTGACATTTTAGTATTGGTAACAGCTGTATGATCAAAGAATGAAAGATGGCCTGCTCCTAGGAGCAACAGAGCACAAGACATGTTGCTGTTTTCCAAGGGTGTTTCTGCAAAAGGCATCGGGCTGTATTTCCTGACACCAGCATGACATTTTCACTTTTGTTGCAACTATGTATTTTTCAAAGCTCTCAGTAACTCAGGCAGCTGAGTTGTATCACTTTGTGGTGCACCCATCTCCACTCTACACAAGGAGAAAAATCTAGAAAAGACTGTAGATGCCTACCTGACTGTACTGGAAGACTTGCTTTGTAGGAATGCAGTGTTCTTTTGCTCTTAAGGACTCCCAATATTGTCACTTCTTTCCCCTTGTGAAGAAACTAGTAGCCTTACAGAATGAATAAAATTAATTCCTCTTGGAAGGAAGGTGCCATGAATACCAAAGAAGGTTCTCTAGACACACTCATTCCTTCAGGTTGAGCCTGGCTCAGTAGTGACCAATCTTTGCTGAACACTTCTTGCTATTCTTCTCCACAGGCAAATGGCAGTACTGAACCCTCTCCATCCTGCAGCACCTGCTGAACCTCACATCCTGAGGAGCCAGCCCTCCCCTCACTGTATCCCCCTCAGCTCTCAAACCAGCCACATCTCAAGCCAGTCACACCAGCACCTGCCTCCCACAAAATATTTTTAAACTCTTGAGTGAAAAGTTGTGAATGGAGCTCTAAGGATGCAGGTTTGTGCAGATACGCAGTACCAATGTACAGTGTCTAAGGGGCAGGGTTTAAAGGTTATTTTAACAGATTGGCACTTTCCAGAAGGTTTTCTAAAGACACTAGACCTAACCCTTTAATTAAAACAAGGGTTTTATTTATTAATAATATTGAGAAAAATGCCACATTTCTTTTCAGATGGGTTTGTGTTTTGATTAAATTAGAAATAGCTTCTTTATGTTGTCTTAGAAACTATTTCACTTCCCAAGTTATCCTAAGTTGAAATACTCATAATTTCTCTTGATTTGAATCTGTTAGCTAGTTACTATTTGATGCTAGAACCGAGAAACAGCTGAACAGATGAATGATTTTTGAACTGTAGACAGTGCAATTCATAGAATACTTACATTTTATGTCTAGTGCAAGTATTTTATGTTTAATTATGAATGAACTTGAACTTAGAACTCTGCCTGTTAAAAATTCATACCTGTAGGTTGGCAAAAAATCAAAAAATAACAAATGGAATGAAAATTTGGTTTTGGCAGAGTATTAAAAAAATTATGTAAGACAATTTAACATGTCAGAATTTTTCTTCGTTGTTGAATTAACTGAAACTCAGGCAAAATGTTAAGCTGAATCACCATTTTTTAGAATATCACCAAACAATTAAACTAAACTCCATTTTCCAGTTTGACAAGTTAAATAGGCAAGATGAAATAATTGGTTATTACATCATATTACATCAAGAGTAGGAGGAAGAGAGAGGACCTCATCTTTGGGAAGCACTGAATGTTCTGATCCGGGGCAGGTATTGATAACTCAGCAACTGAATATGACCTCAGCAGTACCAGCTTGGGAATGAGAAATAATGTGCTAAATGAAATGCTGTCACTACATGGCAAAAGGAGGAGCAGTTTGAAATAGAAAGGCTTATCTGGATTAGCCAAAATAGTTATTTTACTCAAACACTGACTGTTAATTTTGTAAAGAACGTACACTAAATATCCTTGGTCCATCGACAATGTTAATCAAATCAATGTAAGATTTGCTTTATACGGGTTCAATTTTTGAGCAAATCTCTGAACAGTTACAATATTTAGTTTTACATGCAGTGCTAATACTACATTTACTACCAAGCTAAACCAGTTAAATATTAACCAGAACTCAGTAATTTTTTTTAAATTAAATCTGAAGACAAGCAGTGCTTACTATTACTGAAGTATTATAGTGCTAGCTATGAACTACAGAATCTCTGGCATGAACTGACATAGTTTCTAGGGCACCACAGTGTAATACACATGTGTTTGGCAAGAAAATGTAGTAAGAGGCAAAAGGAAGAGACACCAGACTGTAAAGCATATCATCAACATGCAGAGACATGAGTTTGTGCCTGAATTATTTTTACAAATCTGCAAAGAAATTTGTCCAAAACTACACATATATTCAAGATTACAGATGAAACTGTGTAGAAGCAGCACAAAACACAAACTGCACTCTGCCCTGAATAAAGGGCAATGCATAGCCCTGATCCTCACAAAGCAAACAAGGAACTGTAGCTGTGACTCAGTCACAGTTTGGTCCTTACTTTGCCCAGTCTACATGTGATGTAATCTGTACCAGCCCTTTTCCTGGTACACTTTGCCCTCCACCCCCACCCAGCTGTGCTGTCAGTGAACCAAGACACAGAGCCAGTGCTCCATCCACTCCTTCCCACAAGGATAGGGGCACAAGAGCAGCAGCAGCTCCTTCCTCTGCAGCCCTAGAATCTGCAGCATGGGTAATCTGGAAGCAATGGGGCAAATTGGCCCCGATGCTCCTCTGTGGAGGCTGACAAGCAGTTATATTTCAAACTTAAAAAGAAAGTTAAAACGAACAAGAGGAAAAAATCTAAAAGATGATGACTTCTGCAAATGCTCAATTTGGTTTTTTTTTAATTGATTTTTATGACTACTCCCTTCTATTTGAGGTCTTCACAGCTCAGTTCTTTATATTGTCAAATTTTACTCCCCTTTTGCACTGAATAATAATCCTCTCTGGAATCATGCATAATTTACTATGCAAAATGTTACTTAATGCAACCGAAGTTATTGAATATAGTTGTGATTCTGGACAACAATGGTGGAAAATGTTTTGCTCAGAGACACATATATCCCTGTGCTTTTAAAATATTTTTTTCCTTGAACTGTAAATCATACTGTGCAGCTTTTGGTGTAAATTACTCATGGCCTAAGCCCTAGCCTCTATGTAAGAATGTAAAATCTCCACGTCAGTGTTATGTCAGTGTTCTCATTTTACAGCTTCTCAACTAAAGCATCTGAAAGCAGACAGAGCTAAAACTACAACATGCAAGCCCAACAATATCAAACAAAGCATTTTTCTAAACTGCATTCCATTCTCCTTAAAGGAATGCAAATTCTGTGTAAACTAATCTACATGAATGAACCTACTTTTGATCATACCATCTCTCAAATAAGTAATACTTATGACTAAACAAATGGGAAGAGTGGATATACATTGTGGGAACTAAACAGAATTTAATTTCAATGCAATTATTTGGGGGCTGAGAGGAAGAAACCTTATGCTTATTGCAATTCATTGAAGTACGTTTTTTCCTCCCTTGACAAGGAGTTTGCCAAAACAGACAATTATGGATACCCTAGAAATAGTTTAAAAGAATAGAGGTGTCATCACAGAAGGTTTTTTTAGCATTTCACCTTCTATCCAACCATGCAATTTAGAACTCACTGAATTTTATTACTGTGTAACAAGTAAATACTGCAGTAGAAAATAATCATTTACTGTGGTTTTTGATTTCAAACTATTTTCAGGATCTTGATGCTAATTAAAGGAACATGCAATTCTACTTTACTTCCCATGAAATGGGAAGTAAATGTGAAAAAGCACACATGCATACAGAACAGAGAGGTTTCAGTTCAAACTGGGATTTGTGGCTGTGCAGCCCTGTGTGTGCTACAGAGGAAGCAGTATCTATATCAACAGGGAAGTGCTATCTAGTATGAAGATCTGGGTACACAGAGATGCACTACTATGGGTTCACATCTACCAATTTCAGGATACTACATTGGTGGCACCAGAGATAAACCGTTTCTCTCCACACCAGTTTCTCTTGGCATTGCCATAATGGCAAGTTTCCTCATTAGTTTTCCCAGGAAAGTCTGTAACTATTTCTCTCTCCATGCTACAGACATGGCCTAAACAATGCCAAGTTTCTCAGATATCCTTGAACCGCAGGACATTGTCAGTAGTGTGTAGCTATAATATCTGTTATGGGTGAAAATAAGGGTTAAATTTCTAAATACATTCAGATATCTTGTGATATAGATGGCAGAATTCTTGAAAAGCCTCTACAAATCTGATGCCCTCTCAAATAGGAAAAAAAATCAAATAGAAGTTAGGCACAGAAAGGCCTGAAAAAAAAAGGTTTCCTCCCTGTCTTCATGGGCATCTTTTCTTTCTTTTCCAAACAAGACATGAAAAATCCAAAATATAAAGATGGCATGTTTAAAGTCAGTAGAGAAATCTGTAGCCAGAAAGAAAACTGTGAGGTAGGAGCATATGCAAGACAGCATGTTTACATTCACCTTAGAAATTTTTGGATGAGCTATACAGAAGGTGGACTGTGGCTCAGAGAATGGAAGGGAATAGCCTTTTAAAGAAATAATTTGCATGGATGAAACATCCTTTCTATAAAAACAACTGCTATATATCAAGACAACTTTTCTCAACAATTTTTGACAGCATTAAAGTTTAGCAGGTGAACTAATATGCATGTAAAGTAATATATTATTAAATCTGCTTCCACAAAATAGCATTTGATTAAAACTATTTTAATATTAGTAGCCTTTAAAACATTTTCATTAATTTAAAATTGTAAGGTCACTAGACGATGGCATATTTCCTATTTGCAAAAACACTTGCTATATACATCTAGCTTCCTATATACAAAACAAAGAAATGCATTAGTCAACTTAGTTATTAATCCTTAGTTAAACTGGTTAAAATGTAATTTAGAGCTGCACAGGAATAAAGGTAATGATTTTCTTCAGCCAACCATATATGATCATACTCAATACACATATAAAGGGACAGATGACAGGATGCTACAGTACTACAAAAATATACCTATTCAAGCTCAGATTCTCATTGTTATTAAGGAGTATATGTACTGTACATACTGCACACATGCTCAGACAGGACATAGGCACGATCCAGAGCTCTATATCAAGACAGATTCCCTGATTACCACAGGAACAGAGCATGTTTAAGAAGAACAAAAGAAACAATGGGATCTGCACTAATTTGTCAAGTTATCACCCTTATCATAACTGACTTGAGATTTGGCGTATTTCAAGCAGTAAAAAAAATCAAAGGCAACCAGCTTTTACCACTATTCCAGAAAATTATTTTTACTTCATTTATATCTCAAGGCTTCCAGCATTAACATTACTTATGTAACTGGCTAGGTTAGAAATAACCAAGGTGATGAGCAGCATTCATGAGTTATGTCTAGCCAGACACAAAAGGCCAAGTGACTTCCTTCAAAAATGGGGAAAGAGGGATGAGTGCACAAGGAGGAAAGAAACCATGAGGGATGTGGTACATCTGACATTGCACAAGCTGACGTGGAGTATTTTTCCATTTAAAAAAAAAAAAGAGAGAAACTAAAGAAAGAGAGGTAAAGCAACTTCTTCTGAGTGAGTGAAAGCTTTATAATGGAAACAAGCAAACAAATAAAGAAACTTCTGTTAGGTGTTTGTGGAAGAAAGAATGGCCTGAACACAAAACATGATCAAGTCTCAAGAAAATCATTAACAGACTTAGCTTGATGTCATGACTCAACTACTCTGACCCTCTCAGGGCAGAATAACTCACATTTGTCCTCACTTAAATGACTGACGTGTCCTGGTGATTATGGATGACATTTTGTTAGCCTACAGTATTTACCAAACCACTGATTCCCAACCGGTGGTCATCAGTATGATCAGTAAGATCCAACTACTTTGTAAAGCTGTATCTCTGCAATACTTTCAATTAAAAATTCGTCATAGACCTCATCATGAAACCTGGTAACCTAAGAACTTGGGCAATCCCTACCATAAATTTCCAAGAGTTAATAAAAGATAAGATAGACCATATACAAGAAAAACCATACACAAGATTCCAAAGGGGGATGGTAGGTTAACAGAAGTGGAACAGAAATTGTAATAAAGTTTAACACATGTAATTTGATATTAGAAAGAAAAAAATGAAGGGCAAAGTAGAGGAAAGAGAGGAAAACCATCAGAAGAAGTACTTTTACAGACTGCAATGGTAGGAACATAGTCACAGCTCCAGAAACTTATGCTTTAGGAACTTCAAGTTGCTACCATAAGATGTTGACAGTAAAATGTCATTAAAGCAAAAATGCAAAATTTGTGGGCTTTAGATCCTTTTTCAGAAATAGTCTGCTCTTGTGAGAAATGCACGAAAGAACAAGGAGATTGTTATACAGGGTTTCAACATGGTATATGCCACAAATACTCCCTTGTTTCATAGCTGTCAAACAGCAGTTTACCATACCATCTTTACTGTCAAAACAGGAATATAATATGGAATAGCAGCCAGTAAAGTTTATGTAACTAAGACACTAAAGCAAATTGGCTCTGCAAATAGGGACCAAACAATATGCTATATGTACTTCACTACTATAATTATATTTATTATGACTTTGTGAGGTCAAAGGTTTGTGCCAGTTTCAAATTAGGAGAAAAGTAAACAATATATAGTGCCCCAAACTATTCTCTGTAATACAGAGAAAAAAAATTAGGCTTTACTATCACATATTAAAAATATGACTGGAGCATTCTTTTCAAAATATTAGCAAGAACTGTTAACATATATTTGAACAAATTTTTCTTACACAGGAAAAAAACTATTTAGAGATTACTTTAAATGATAGCTATTTCCAAATTCCTGGTTTATCATTTCTGCTCTGTGATATGGTCAATGCACATTTACCCTGCAGGTAAAGTACCCAGCTACTAAATTATTTCTCAGATCTATTACCTCATGAAACTAAAAATATAAGAAGCCCTGTAACTCTGAATGCACCATTAGTCACCATTAGCAATCTTTCACTCTCCAGGAATTTCTTTTTCTGGAAGGCAAAATATTTAGAACACTACTGTTCCACAGTTCTCTCACCTGTGGAGACTTCTTGCTCCCTATTTCAAAAATGAACCAACATCTCTACCACCAGAAGGCGTTTTATTGCACTAATTCCAGACCCAAGGCTGCCTGCTTGGAGCAGGTTTACCTCAGAGAAGCTATCACAGCAGCCTGGCTCACAAAAATGACAGAACAAAAGACAAAACAGCTCCCATCTTCAAGTATCACTTTAAGTGGTAATTTCAAAAATAAAAGTTGTTTGCATACAGTTGGTGTAAGCCAGAAGTAATTAAAATTAGGTCAGTCCAAACTTGGATGGAACAACTGTTGTAGTATCAATTCCATGGTTCTACATAAGTAATTAGATTGGGGAGGGAAGGGAAAAATTTAAAAACTAAAAAAAAAAACCCAACAAACCCACATTTACTATGTGGCTTTACATACATACTTCCCTGAATTAAGGATAAATTTAACTTAAACTTCTTTCATTCATGGGTGTATTATAGCCCTTACTGCCTCTATAGTCTCAGTGCCAAAGTGTGAAAGAGGGGCAGAGAAAATTAGTTGAAAAGCTGTATGTTGTGTAGGAGCTTGTTTCAATGATTTACAGGTTGTCAGCATCAGCTGACAAGCTTCCCCAGGTCATCTCAATGAAGAGGAATCAGGACAACTTTTCATGGGCCAGAATGTTCCAGAAGATCTCAGTGACCAGATGGCTGGAGATGCCAACATATCTTCAGGGATCTGAACTTGACTGAATTACTCCTGATGCACATCAAGTATCTGCCTCCATGGGTGTAATTTTGAATCTTCTGCAACAAACAATGTCTTCTCTTTCATTCCTAGCTGGTGCTTAGCAACTTGTAACAGAAGTGATGGGCAAGTCATGTAATGTGTGTGCATGCACATGCATATACACACCAGCAGTCAAACTTGCTTCTAAACTCTTTACAAACTCTTCAGCGTGAAATGGACTGTGGGACATTTCTCTGCTTTCTCTTATGGAAAAAGACATAGCTGCAACACCCTGTAGCATTAGCACTGTAAAATGATAGTGCAATTGGTTTTGCTGCTTTGATGAATCCACAAATGGCAGCTGGATTTGAAACTCACATTTTAGTATCAACTCCCATGAAAATACTTTATATTAATTAAAAAGCCATAGCAGTAATTTAAGAATTTGTTTAATTGAAGAGACTCTTCCATGGTTATGGTCATCTTAAAGAACCTATGTATATAATCTTAAATGATGACACAGAGAATGACCAAAGAATTATGGAGTTTCTATTTCCACTTAGTTTACTTTTTTCTAAGTATTAGATGTCTAGTCAGTGTGTATTTTCATCAGTTAGGCAAGGAACAGACTAAATTCTCCCCCACAAGTGACAGATTACTGCACAGATGAGTCCTCTATATATGAATTATGGTAGTTTCATTATAATAACTGAAAATTTAAAGACATTTCATCTCACCTCAATGGTGGGTGGATCTTCTCTCTTTTTTCTTATCCATGCTGAAAAAAAAAATCACATGGATTATTTCAAAGATCACAAACAGTATTAAAACTCAAAATTATTATGAATTTATTAAAGAAAGCAGGTATTTATGAAAAACTTACAATAGAATTCACCACAACCTGGCAAACCTGCCATTTCTCAAAATGTAGGTACAAGATGTTGTTTCCTGTTCCAATACTCAAGCCTTCAGAGAAGGGAGGGGTGACGGATGGTGTCACCTCTGTGTGGAAACCTTGGGCACAGTTTATTTATCTCTCTGGCTGTTAAAACAGGGCTTAAAAAGCAGGGCTTATGGCACAACCTTATTGTTGAGCTTGCAATAGAGTCGAGGTACACCGTAAGAAAATTACAAGCTGACTGATGGAAAGTAAGAACAGCCTCAGACCACTCTGAAGAAAAAGGATTCCTGTACATGCTTCAGACATCCTTAAAGCTGAAAACCTTTTTATATTACTACCAGGTAGAATTCCTTTACGAGTATGAAAGGTACAGCCCCAGACCTGACTGAGGGACTGCAGAGCCTGGACTGAAGCACATCGTGGCTCTGTGGGATTTTACTCACTTCCAGGAGGCGCAGGTACTGTGACTGGGGGAAGGATCCCTCCATCTCAGTTAATTCATGCTGGAATGGACAGCAGAGGAATGGAGGAATAAAAGCAGTGGTGATGAGAGTTGTCCTGCAGCTCAGGCTTTCTGAGGAAGACCCACAGACATTTGCCCACTCCCATCACTAACGCTGCTGTTTCGTGGGACTGACAGGAGGCAACAATCCAGACACCCCATTGCAGACTCTGACAGGTCTCACTTTGTACAGTCAATGAATTAAGAGAGAGAGCTCCAACTATTACAGACATTATTTAGAGGAATGACCTGACATTGCTTTTTAGAAATACCACTACTGTAGCATTTTTTCATGCCTTTTTAATGCACACAATTGGTAGGTTCTTGGTTGGATACTTCAAAGACATTTGTCTTTTCTGCCCTTATTTTTCAAATTAATTAGTAGCAGAACACTAGTAGCCAGTAATGAACAGAATGACAAACATAAGGCAAGCCACTTTCAAGTGCTGAGAAGCAGTAAAATGTTATTTCATATGTTTGTTTTGATAATTAAGATTTTTGTTACTATGCTTGAAAATTAGAGCAAAAATAACTTTTTGCTATAATCCACTCAAGTTCCTCACCTATTGCCATCTATAAAGTTTCAGAAATGCTTTAAGAAGTAACTATTCCATATTTTAATTTTCCAATACAATTTGTGCTGTATTTTGGGGGGAACCAGGGAATGATTTAGACAAGCCCAAGACACTAAAACTTGCACAGTCATAACATCATCTTACTTCTGAGAGTGCAATTACATAAGGGGTGAAACACTAACACCATGGCTTCAGCAGCAGTATACAACTGGTTTTAGGGAGAATAGGTTCCAATTAACATATGAACAAAGGGAGACTATATAGAACAGCTTGGAATTTAGTCAGGATGGCAATTCCAATAGCCTTGGCTAATACTAAAGTTTAATGGTAAAATACCTGTAAAGATATGAAGCAAGATAATACTTTTGGTTCTTATCTATCAGATGCCACTTCCTGAAGATATGTACTTTTAAATGTCTTTCCCAAACTACTTTTTTTAAAAGCAGTCCCTGTCATCACTTCTTAGTGGTCCTAACAAAAAATAGATCCAAATCTATCATTGTGGAGAAGTGACAGAGCTATGAACAGTCAACATCGCCCTTTCTGCAAGTTTTATGCCAGTGGAAACAAAACCAGCCCATTAAGGTAATTCAAAACACTAAGTGACTTTCTATTAAATCTATAGAACTACTGAACTTTTTGCATGTACCTGTAGCACTTAAGAACATTTAAATTTCACAAGAATTTCAAACTGCAAAATCTGGCAGAATGAGAGACTAAACTGAGACTATCACTTCTCAGGTGGCAGCCTTGCATACATGCTGTAAAAAACCCAACCATTCTACTGAAGAAAATCTTACACATAAGCCTTTCCTCCTGACAGAAGGTACCTTTGTACATACTTAGCCACAGTTTCAGAATACTGAAATACTTAGCAACTTCATTCAGAATAAAACAAAGTAGTAGAGATTTCAGATATGGTGAAGGGTGTACGGTGCACACTTATCAATAAAAGATACAGCTAGACAAAAAAAAAAAAAAAAAAAAAAAAAGGAAAAAAATTAGTTCAGAACATCTCATAAAAAAATAAAGCTTTAAACCATCAAAATTTAACAGATTACTTTCAACAATATATCATCTTCTACCTTGTTATGCCTTGCTTCTAACCTATGGAAGGATATTACCACTGTTTTCAATTCCATAGCTCTCAGCATGCAAAAATTGATTTAATTCTTTTGAAATTGCCAGTATTTTCTTAAAACATCAGCTGCGCTTTAATTTCAGATTATTATAATAACTGACACTCTAAAGAAAAAAAAAATACTCCAAAAATTAAGCTGCAGTTAGAAAGTATTGCTGAAATTTAAACATTACAATAGATTTTCTTTCAAGAGCACCTGTGACTTTTAGCAGTTATTTGACTACTGATTTTCAGGTGAATGGAATACTTCTAGTAAACAACTTTATCATTTAATTACCTGCTTCGTTTAAAAAATTGCAAACAAAACAGTGAAGAGTAACACAATCACATATGTCCTGTGAACAGAGGCTGTGAAGTAAGGAGCACTACACAATACACTTTCATTCATTAACTGAACTCACTACCAACACCCAGAAGCAAAGAAACAAACCTTAATTTAGGGAGATTTTTCATATCAAACTTTCCATAACAGAACTGTATCCATTTAAACACATAAACAATGCAGTTTTAACACTGTGATCTTTTTCTTTCCAGTTATAACAACACTTGAATACATGGCTTTATTGGAGCTATTAACTTTCATTTTTTCTAATAAATGTTAGGAGAACAAATCTTTTTCAGCTGAACAGTAAATAAACCATGTTGGCACAAATATTGATACTATTTTCTGAATTACTACAAATAAATTAATTTTAATATGTCATGAACTGCATAAGAAAGTCAATATTTTATGAAATACTTCTTCACTGCCATGTAGCTAAGGGAGGACTATAGTATGAAAAATTACGTAGATCTTTTTATATCCATAAGATGAAGTTAGTTAAACATTATCATATTCCTCTGTGAAAATACACTTTTCAAATATTCTTCATAAAGCTGAAGATGCAATACAAGTTTAAACGCAAAGAAAACATCATCTGATTCCAGTATATTTTAGTACACTGGAGTTTAGCATCTAATAGTTTTATCAGTCTTTCAAAAGAAATACATTTTAATGTATTTCTAATAATTCACCAGAAGGCTCCTTAATCTTAGGGGATAAGAATGGGAGGATTCTAATATATTTAATTCTCACCAGTTTTTATGTGGTTCTCTTTGAGACAGGAAAAATTTTTAAAGCCTTTCAAATCTTTGATTTTTTAAGTTATCAATAAAATAACACCCAACATACTGTTCAAAAAAAGTACCTACACCTCATAACTCAGGTGTAAGAGAAATTCATGGTAGCAAAGAGATGATGAAGATGTATAAAAATAAAACCAGTTTCCTACTGAGTTAGCACTAGGTTTAACAAAATTCAAGTAAATAATATGTTAAAATTCATATATTTTACATTCTCTTTGGAAAATATATCTGTGTATACAATTGAATAAATAAAAAGCTCTTGCACCTTTCTTTATGGTCTGCATGACAATTTTGGTGAATGCACTTTTAAATTACTGAACAGCTTTCTACCATAGTTAAATACTTGTTGATGGAAACAAGGTAGGTAGGTGCTTTATTACGTTTCATTTGAACAACATACGCACACATGCGTATACTTAATTAGAAGTTGACTGTAGTAATGTACAGCTGGTTTACAGCTGGACATAATGAGTCTGACCATAACAGACCCAATTTGGCTGACCTGGCTTGTTCAAGAAGTCCCATGGGGAACGAAGACCTCAATCAATCCCATTAAGCCTCGGATGCAGACACATCACTGCAGAGATCTGGGTGGTGCAGAGATTCCCAACCAATAGGCTTCCCAAGCCTGGGAAATTCAAACTGGCTATAAAAGGAAGCTTGGACCCATAAAGTGGTTGACTGCTGCTCAGAACTCAGGAGTTAGTGTATCGTGCATCTGTCTCCAACCCACCACCCTGGTGTTACACTCAACAGCCATCTCTGGGTAAGAGCAGAGGAGACAAGAAAGCAGCGTGGGAGCTGGAAAACGCAAAAAGCTACGAAAAACAGCAACAGAGCTGTTTTGCAGTGGAAAACCACTCAAATTCAGAATTCTTCTGCACCTACCCTTGAACACAGGAGAAAACAACTGTCAGAGCCATGGGAGGAGGGATCTCCATACAGGAACATCAAACGCTAAACGTATGTCTGCTCTTTTAGAAGCGTGGGAGGTTGATTACACTTTGGAGGCATCGCAAGATCTTCTGATGTGGGCCAAGGAACACGGATTTGATACAACTAAAAAGGCTGCCCTTGATTTGAATACTTGGGAGTGAACTGGGCAATTAATAATTAAAGCCACCTCTAGAGGCAATCAGAAAGCAATTAAAGTTATTAAGCCCTGGAAACTTATTTTAGACTTGATGAGACTGTTAAAAACTGATGAAAATGCAAAAAAATGGATGCCTGAGGTGATAGCAGGGGGGTTGGGGACCCTACTGAACTTGCAGAGGGGGTCCACATGGCCATGCCACCCTGAATGCACTCTCCCCACCAAATTCTTTCCCTGGAGAGCTGTTTTTCACACCCCACCAAGTGGCTGGACTCTGGCAGGCAGACAAACCTCAGCGGGAGACAATGAGCCAGTGTCTTGGTTTGGCAAGACAGGTATCTGCCAGGGAAAGATGGAGTTTCTCTTGGAATGGAGAATGGAAAATCCCCCTTCTAAACTATTAATTTTGCAATCAAAGGCTTTTCAGGCAAAGATATGGGAATATGAATAACAGTTCTTTAATAGAAATATTAAGAATACAAAGGTAGTAGTACAAAAAGCAAGCAAACAAAACAAACAGAAAATCCTAGAAACCCTGACAGAGTCAGAAATACAACCTGACGCCCTGTTGGTCAGGGTGTTGGAAGCAGTCCAAAGTAAGCCCTCCTGGAGTTGCAGATGTGGTTCTGTTGGAGTAGAGATGGTAGAGAAAAAAAAGAGTCCAGTAATGGCAAGATGGCAGTCTTCCTTTGGAAATCCAGCGGAACACCAGATGACTGGTGTCCCTATGTCTCAGTTTTTATCTGGGTAGGTAACAGTCTGGCTCCCCTCACTGAGTGGACCATCTCACAATGGGATGATGTAATGTGTCATGTCATTGGTGAGCCTTAATGGCCCATTACCAAAAGATATCCCCTGGAGGGTGGAAAGAGATAAGGAACAATGCCCTACTCCATTTTAAGAAGGCAGCCGCCCCATTTCCCCATAGATTTACAAGAGATAAGAAGAGATACTTCCCTTGGAGTTGCACGTCCCCAACCAGTTTCAACAGATGGAATAGAATAAACATTTTTTGGTTACATAACCCCAAAACAGCCAGATTAGGCAACCCACCCACGGGGCTGGAGTCCAGCATGTAGTGGGACGGAGGGAGGCAGCGGGACCAAGGTGCCAAGCAGAGCCGTGGCAAGAGGCGAACATGTGCCAGTGACTGCATGCTGGGCAGAGCTGGAATACCCTGTGCCTGTACCATGGGAGCTGTGTTGTGCTGCCAAGAAGCCCCATCCTGGTGCCATGAAGAAGCCCCATCCCTGTGCCATGGAGATGTTGTGAAGTGCCAAAAAGCCCAGTGCCTGTGCTGCAGGGCTGCCACGCCGGACTGGCTCACTTCCCGGCTGCTTCGATTTATAACTGCTAGTGAACATACCCCCAGTGACATGAAGCAAATTGGCATTTTACCCTGCACTACAGTGCAATATATGATGTTTGAATCAATGTGGAAATCCTATGAAGAGCACCAGGGACTCGAAAATTCAAGGGCCCCACAACAAGATCCACGTTTTGGGGCAGGGATTTCCCAACTTATGGCACTGCCCTCCACAGAAGACCCACCAAGCATGCCTGAATCCCCCAATCCTAGCCCAGGTGAAAGACTTAGCAATGCAAGCTCTAACAAAAGTTATAAATATGTCTGTGCCTACCAAAAGTTATTCAAGCATAAAACAAAACCCCAAAAAATTATAAACGCAATTTGTAGAACGTTTAGAAGATGCCATGGAAAAAGAGACAGCAAATAGTGAAGCAAGGAGCCAGTTAATACTACAGTTAGCATGAGATAATGCAAATGAGGACCATAAAAAAGTTATAGATGCATTACCTAAAGAGAATCTTTCCCTAGAGCATATGATAAATGCATGTGCTAAGGTTGGGACTGGATCTCACAACACAGATATTTTAGCTAATACTATTACGGATGCTGTTAAACAAACACCCCAATGCTTCAAATGTGGACAACAAGGCCACATAAAGGTAAGCACCAGCCTATACCACAGGGGAGACTTCAAGAGCAGAGGGGTATGAATAAAAGCTGCAACCAATGTGGGGGATTCGGACATGCAACCAAGGTATGCAGATCCAAATTTCATATTAATGGACAATCTCTCCAGAACCAAGGAAACGGGAAACCTAGTGCAAGAGGAAAATGCATGATAACACAAGTATTCTCCCACCCTCTGGTACAAGCCTGTGTGACCAACTCATAACCAGGACAAGTGGATCAGCTAGCATGGATGTATCCACTTCAATCCCAAAAACCATAAACTCATTACAGGTGCATAAAGTCCCTCTTGAGGGCCAAGGGCCCATAGGGAAAGGGACTGAGTGCACTGCTTCTGGGAAGATTCAGTGCCACATTGCAAGGTGTCTTAGTGCACCCTGGTGTCAGAGATGCAGACTTTATATGACAGATACATGGTATGGTATCAACCCCTATTCCACCTGTGACTATCCCTGCTAATACCAGACTCATTCCTTCTAAATCATTCCTTCTAAGTCTTCTGTCCCCAAAACAGCTTCCAGGCAGTGAAGAGACCAAGGCTTCGGATAAATAGGACTGCCGCAGGTTTGCTGGACTCAAGTCGTAGGCGAGCAAAAACCTGATATGGTTTGTACTGTTATGGTGTCCCAAGCTAAGCCTTCACAGATAAATGTCAATGGCTTAATTGACACAGCAGAATATGACACCATCATCTCTGCCCACACTTGGCCTCCATCATGGCCCACCGAGCCTACTGGATCTACTGTTGCTGGCCTTGGAGGGATCACACAAAGCCATTTAAGCAGCAGGCCTGTTTTGGTAAAAAAATCCTGAAGGACAAACAGCTACAATTTGGCCATACATTGTGGAGGCCCAGGGGCTTATATCCCCAAGGTAGCTATGCCTCAACCCTCCGAGGTCATGGTGAGGATAACGTCCCTCCCACAAGCCTCTGTAGCCACATGTTAATATTTCTTGGGTTTCATTGTTTTATTGGTTTGCTAAGTTTATGTCAACCTGTTCTGCCTTGTTAACCATATATGCATACCTCCCAGACTGTTCTTTCTTCCCTTGGACCTGTTATAAAAATGTATTATATATTGATCTGGGGATGAGGAATTAAATCACACAGCTTCCAGGAACCATGGAAAGATAACCGGAGGAGATCGGCTAAGGAATGTAAGACCCCCATCTGCAAGTGAAAGGCCGAGTAGACTCAACCCCCAGCCTCTGAGTCCACATCGAATCGTTCGGAGGAGCGAGCTCATCCTCTGTCCCAGACAGCCGAAACTACCCCTATACAGGATGAGGACCCTGAATCCACACAGGGGCCGTCTGGGGATGAAGACCCTCTCTGCACCTGAAAGCTGGTTGAATTAATCCCAGGAACTCTATTCAGATTCGGCTGGGACAAAATTAAAACTGAATAGAAAGACCATCTCCGAGGAAAAGCCTGGCCCGGGGAAAAATAAACTGTATAAAGACTGGACCCTGGGAACAGCACATTGGAACAGATGACCAAGGATTTGGCGAGGGCCAACCTGGTATCTGTCTCCCAGTCTCGATCGGACTTGAACTCTGCTGTGGCGGGAATCCTTGCTGGTTCCGTTGTGATTTGGCTATTCTGTGTTGTACTCTTTTGTTTGTTTTCTATTTTTGATATATATATAATCAACCTAATTTTTGGAAAAATAAAACATTAATTTTGACTAGAGATCTGAGTCGCCATATTTATAACAGACCCCATATGGTTATTTTTGTTGCAGTACCACACTCCCATAATCCTATTAGTCCCTAGTTTCTAGCCACCCATCTGCACCACTTTTCCCCATCTCTATTGGACTCTGACCCTCAAACTCTGGTATATAACCCCAGATCCTTGGCCCTATTTTTGGCTCTCATCCCTGGATTTTATTCAAGGCTGTTGTGTCCCTGAACCCGTGTTCCTAGTCCCTGGACCCCTTCACTGTTGTTGCCTGTGCTCCTGAATAAACAGCTTTCGCATCTCCAAATGCCCATCCTTCGGCTCAGTTATTGGATATATTGTAGCAGTGTGCCTGGGGTTCAGGGAGCCATTGCTCCAGGCATTGCCAGGTGTTGCTCTAGTGTTGCTACAATAAATCACTGCAGCACCACTTAATCTCTGGGGGAGGGATATTCTATCTGCATGGGGAGTTCGGATGGGAGTGGACTTTTGACAGGGGCCACTGTATTAGAGGGTGTAAAGTATCCCACATTAGCTGTGAAACAGCTCACTGCTCAGCCTGTGTTGGTACCACAGTGGTCCCTTGAAAAAGAGAAACATGACACCCTAAAAGCCCTGTTACAAGAATAACTGGTTCAAGGACTCGTAGAGCCATCTATGAACCCTTGGAACACACCAGCATCTGTTATAAAAAAGAAATCTGGTAAGTGGAGGTTACTCCATGCCCTGAAAAAGATTAATTCTGTTAGGGAGAGCATGGGGGCTCCCCATCCTGGTATGCCATTTCCTACCATGATACCTGCGCCCTGGGACATTCTGATTGTGGACTTAAAGGACTGTTTTTTCACTATTCCATTGCATCCAGATGATACTCCAAAGTTTGCACTTACTGTACCTGCTATTAATAATGCTGCACCAGGGGAGTGTTATCAAAGGCAGGTTCTATCTCAAGGCATGCAAAACAGCCCCACAATTTGTTAATGGTGTGTTGCTCAGGCACTCTCATCAGTGAGAGTATAATTTCTAGGGGCGTACTGTTATCATGACATGGATAACATTTTAATTGCAACCCAAAACAAAAGGAACTCTCAGGGATTCAAGCCTGATGCAAGCATTAAAAACATCTGAGCTACAGGTAGCACCAGAGAAAGTACGGCAGCAACCACCCTGGAAATATTTGGGATTCAAAATAATGAATCAGACTATACAGCCACAAACAATTCAGTTTTCAACCAAAATTCTAACTCTAAATGATGCACAAAACCTTTTGGGTACCATCAACTGGGTCAGACCTTACCTAGGACTCACTGACTCTCAATTAGCACCTTATCTGACCTCCTAAAGGGTGACCCTCAATTAACTTCCCCCAGAAAATTAACCCCAGAGGCAAAAGCTGCTCTTGAAACACTAGAGCAAGCCATCACAAACAGACACGTCCACCAGATACATGCAGTGCATATCACTGTGTTTATTCTCATTACTAATTTTCATCCTACTGGTATTATTGGACAGTGGGATACACACTGGACTGATCCTTTGCACGCTAGAGTGGACATTTCTACCTCACCAACCAAAAAAGACGGCACCCGCCGTCTTTGAACTAATAACACGGCTAATTATCAAATACTGTTGCAGGTGTTTATAATTAAATGCTAGAGAGCCTTCAAAAATTATTACTCCTGTGACACATGAGCATTTTGAATGGTGTTTTGCTAACAATGCAGCCTTGCAAAGTGCTTTGCAAAAGTTTTCAGGACAAATCACTTGCCATTTACCAAGCCATAGATTGCTGAAACTGAGTGAAGCAACTGTACTCTCTCTAAAACTTCAAAACAACTGAACACCATTAAAAGATGTTACAGAGTTCACTGAAGGTTCCGGGAAAATGGGAAAGGCCATTGTAACATAGAAAGAGGAAGGTGAGTGGCAAATGTTGGAGGGTCATGAAAATGGATCAATGTAGTTTGTAGAACTGTGTGCTATGGCTGTGGTTAACGTTTTCCCCACACTCCTCTAAAAGTTGTGACTGACTCTGCCTATGTTGCTGATATCACACAAAAAATTAGATTGAGCACTACTAAAGGCCATTGATAACACACAACCATCTGATTCGCTAAAAACTCTGTGCCACGCCATCCAAGCCAGAACTTGCCCCTATTACATATTACACATCAGAAGTCACACAAATTTACCAGGCTTCATCACAGAGGGTAATGCATGAGCAGACAAGCTAACTAGTCCTGCTTGGACAGCATCACAGCCAGATGTGCTGGCACAAGCAAAGGCATCTCATGATTTTTTCCACCAAGGTGTTCGAGCATTACAATGACAGTTCCAGGAGTCAAACAAAGAGGCTTGTAATATAGTTAACACCTGTGCTGACTGCCAAGGCCACATTGCAGCACTGCAGACAGGGGGAAACTCTTGTGGACTACGTGCTTTGCAAGTCTGGCAAACTGATGACACACATATCCCTGAATTTGGACAACAAAAATATGTACATTTATCCACTGACACCTTTTCATCAACAGGGCTACAGTACACACAGGAGAAAAAGATCAGGATGCCATTGCACATTGGAGATCAGCCTTTGCTGCTTTAGGTATCCCCCATTCCATCAAAACAGACAATGGCCCTGCATACATTTCACAAAAAACCCAAGACATTTCCTACAGCTCTGAGGTGTGTTACACCACACTGGTATCCCCCACTCAGCAACCGGACAAGCCACCATGGAAAGACGACATGGCACTTTAAAATGTTTACTTAAAAAACAAAAGGCGGGAATGTGTGCTGAATCTCCACAGAGCAGGGTAGCTAAGACTGTCTATACACTGAATCATTTAAGAGTATGAGAGAAGTCCAGGAACCCAGTTGTTTTAAATCACTTCCTATCACTACAGTCATCCAGTGATAATCAGTCACCAAAACCCAAGGTAATGTCATGAGACCTTGTCACCAGTAAGTGGAGATGTTCATGGAATCTCATTACCTGGGGATGGGGATATGTCTGTATCTCTATGGACACCAGAACATATTTGGTACCTGCCAGATGTGCCCATCTGCCCTATGTCCTGTCCAAGACCACAAGCAACATTCTCCTGATGGCTCCTCAACAGATGTTCTGGAGCTGTGTGTGGAACAGTGATAGAAACAACTTGTTCACTTACCTCATGGAGATCTGGGACTCTTAACGTGACAGTTCATATAAGAAGTCTATTTATTTAAGAACTGTTTTTCTGTTTACAAAGTGTTTTTTCTGTTTACAAATTGTTTTTCTGTTAATTAGTTTTTCCTCACTGTTCTAAAGGTTGAATATTTTCTTGGTTTCGTGATAAGTTATAATTTGTAACCACAAGCAGTTAACTTGTAACATGCCAGCCAAGAAAATTGTAACCCCGCCTGAAAGCTCCTGAAAGTGAGTGCTGCAACTCTAGCGGTACATAGACCACATCACCGTCTAAGGAGAATTAAGTTTGTCAAAACCTCATTCAAATTAAACCCACGCTGTCTTCTGTTACCCTATCTGCAAATGGGCCCTTGCAAATGGAATAACAGAAAACAATTTGCATCTTTAATAAAACAAAGGAAGGAGATGTAGCAATGTACAGCTGGTTTACAGCTGGACATAATGAGTCTGACCATAACAGACCCAATTTGGCTGACCTGGCTTGTTCTAGAAGTCCCATGGGGAACAAAGACCTCAGCCAATCCCATTAAGCCTCGGATGCAGACACATCATGGCAGAGATCTGGGCAGTGCAGATTCCCAACCAATACTTCCCAAGTGCAGGAAATTCAAACTGGCTATAAAAGGAAGCTTGGACCCATAAAGTGGTTGGCTGTTGCTCAGAACTCAGGAGTTCTGTCTCCAACCCAAAACCCTCACATTACAGTTGACAGTTATAGCTGGGAAAAATTTTTACATGACATTCCGATTCCCAAGCTAACAAAACAAAATGCCTTCACCATTGTCAACCAAGATGTTTTAAACCTGGCAGAGAAGGTATCCTGTGTGTACTGAGTGCAACCAAAACAACCTTCCTCCCCGCCAAATCTCTGGCAAAATGAATCACTGCCTCCATTTAAAACTGTTGCTTCTAATTTTATCTGGATTCACTCGTTTTAATTCCACCTTTGTCTAAAAGGAATTTTGCAAGTAAGCTGGATATTTCTTACCGTGAGACACTTGCATTCTTTCATCAGCACGCCTTTGCATTCTTTTTAGTATGCATGAAATTTTCATTGAACTTTAGGGCTCCTACTGGCAGATAACACACTGCAATGACCATAAAAGTGAACATGCAAATTAAGATTCCCATTAATCACTAAAAGTTACCAAGAAAAAGAAAAGAGAGATTAGGAGTAGATGGCAATAAAATGCTACATGAAGCATGCCATTTCCTGAATCTCTGTGGTATGTAAAGTTACAGATCTCTCCTCACAAGCACTACTGACATGTCTTGAGGAGATAAATTACACATTCTTCAGCAGATGAACATCCAGAACTAAAATATAGAAACATCTGTTGTGTGCATCCATTCTGCCTAAGTAAAAGTAGGCACTCAATTTTGAAGTAAAATACAACAGACTTCACCTAGAAACAAGCAATATTTGTATTATACATATGGATTGCATTCTAAATTTTAAACCACAGTACCAGAGGAAATACTGTTTTAGATTTTTAAAATAAAAATTAATTGAATTTTATGTATGCAAAGAGCTAACACTAAGGATAACACAAGGGATTCTGTTTTAGTTCCACAAAAGCCTTAACGGACATTTCATAACTTTTCATATAATTCACAGTTCTAAGAATGTAGATAATTCAATCCTGCAGAGCACTTAAAACTAACATCTTTAGGATAAAATTTCCAGATGAGTCCTTCAGGAGGAAACCCTTGGCCTTGTATGAAAGCAAACACCCTCTCAAAGAAGCATCTTGCAAAGATTGAGTCTGTGATGCTTTATAACTTTCCACTTGGTCTCCTTTACCTTATTACATGTTTAAAACTTGATAAACACTGCACCAGAACCAGTTCCTCAGGCTACCAGCTGTCCAAGTTCAATGTCTTAGGTACAGAACGAGATTTAACTTAGCCTCTCTTCCAATTTGTCTACAGCCTGTTCCCACTCCTTACGCTATCCTTTGTCCCTGGTTTTGTGTAAGTTCTACTCAGACAAGTGATGCCTGTAAGTAATCCCAGGGACGGCACTTTTATTAATTTTGGCTACAAGAGGTTTCTTTTCCTAGTCATACAATCAGTTGTACAGTTGTGCAGGATTACAAAGAAAGGGAAAGGGCTCTGGGATGACTGCTTTTAAATGAGGTGGCCATTAAGAAGTGTCCGCAAGTAAAAAAAACCTGAGTCCTGGCAGAACAAAGACAGTACAAGTAACATCAGCTCTCTACAGGTCCCAAGAAAAGGAGGAGATGAGGCAACAGACTCTTCAGCACAGTCCTAAAAATGAAAGGTCTGAGAGGATTAGGAAGAGAGCCAGCCAAAACTTAACAGAGGCCATGGAAGTCAAAGTACATACACAGCGTTTGGAGAGGAGGCCCCTGGAGATGTGTGGGCCCAGAAGAGTCCAAGAGCAAAGAGAAAACAAAGTAAGAAACATTAAATAAGATTCTAACCTTATATTCATCTTTTACTGCTCAGAGGAAACAGCAAGTATTTTAGAACTGCTTCTGCAAAGTCTCAGGCCATTTGCTGGAATGACCAGCATCCATAACGGTAGGAATTATAATGTGAACACCCACAGAAAGAATGCACTGGGAAATATTCAAGCATCTGGACAGAAGACACACAGTGAAAGTTCAGCACAGGTCCTGTGGGCCTGGGAAACTTCTAGACCAGTCTTAAAGAGGAAAAAATTGGGACAGAAATGAAATGAGCATTTTAGCAAAGAGTGTCTAAAAATCTTGAATTAAACTGTTCTTACTCAGATAACTGGCTTCTATAGTAGTATTTGAACTATCTAAACTTTCCACTCCTTTTCATTTTTAACTAATTCAGATTTTTTTTTTTTTTTACAGGAGACAGAAAAGTGGTAGTGATGAACTGGAATGCAGAGCATCCTACATCTCTCACATCCCAGAATATGTAGCAAAGACATAACAGTTCTTTGAACAGCTTCTATACCCACTGCAGAAGTACCAGTTCTGGCTTTTTAAAATTCTACATCCATGAAACCATTTGCAAAAGTTAGACTAGCACTGGACAAAAAAGCACAGGTTAGCCTTTTTTTCTGCAATTTCCATCTTTTATCTCTCAGAAGCATACACTACAGAACCATTCTGCTTAATAAATGCTCTGGGGAAAAAAATATGCATGCATCTCTTTCTAGAGAAATTCAGTACTGTTGTGGTTGAGGAATGGTACTCCCCAAATTAGGTCTTCCACAAAAGCTCTCCAGATCACAATTTGCCCTCTTGCTCCTTCTCCCCTCCTTTTCCACTCTTCTCCACTGAGGGTGGCCAAGGAGGAGGATGGAAAGCACAAAAGGCAAAGATCATGGAGTGAGATAACAATTTACTAGAAAGAGCAATGAGATAAGAAAACAAACATCTATTAATACTAATAATAAAAGCATACAGATGAGAGGGTAATTTACATGCAAAATTCTCATCGTGGATCATGTGAGATGACCACAACCATGTTTTTTCCCAACCAGAAGCTGCACCCTTTCTCTCAGAAGCCAGAGGCCCCTTTCCCTACTCCCAGCAATAACCTGCGGTGGTATGTATAACACCTGGATTCTGGCCACATCCCATCAGCCACACTCCCATCTGGTGACTGCAAAAAATTAACTCCCTTCTTGGCCAAAATCAGGACAAGTACTCAAGAGGAAAAGACTACTACTCAATCTGCAAACTGCAATTTCTCCTTTCCTCTGTGAATTCCTTGTATTTACTGACAATATCAAAAAGAGAAAACCTCACAGTTAAGAAGATGAGGAAGTTAAGTAATAAACATGTAAATATAGCTTATAAAACCAGGACTGTCCAGTTAGTTATTTCTTCTCTAAAACAAACCTGAGCAGGATGCCTTGATTTGAAAAGTGTGTCTCAGGTCTGGGAGCTGCAGCTTTTTAGGCAAGTCCATATGCCCATGAAGGTACGTGATATTTGACTTCAAGGTCTTGTCACACACAGCCTCCCAAAAAATCTTCCAGGCACCACACTGTCATATCACATGTACTTGTGCTAAATTTCTGAAGAAAGATATAGCAGAGGCTTTTTAGGGCTATACACATCCCCATAGCACAAAGCAATGGGTTTTGTACAGCAATTTGGCTGAACATTGCAGTCTAAGACCATTTGTGAAAGGATGATTAGCCCACACCCATCTGAGATAATCTGTTTGCGTTGTGTTCCTGTTAATTCCAGCCAAGTGTAGACAGAGACTGCTGAAGTCCTGAACAGGAATTCATTCACAGGAGAGCAGAGTTACCTGAAGCTTCATACATGCTTCTCAGTGTCTGTGGTGCAGAGTTTCCATGACAGTCACACAGAAATAAGATAAGCACTGATGGCTAGAGAACTTTTAGATGAGGAAGACCTTCAGAAGGCTGGACAGATGAATTCATCCATTGAAGCACCAGATGATTTAGTTAGGACAAGTCTATCAGATTGCAGCTCTCCTTCAGAAGACGGCTATCTTGGACTGACAAAGAACCAGAAACAACTAAAGCAAGATTGATTAACCCAATGTGGGTACTGCAACAGTAGAAGACAGAAACTCTTGATACTGTGATTTTGCCATAGTTGGCAAATACTGTCAATAGTATTAAAAGACCTTTTCAGAAGCTTTCTGAAGCTCAGCTTTCTGATCACGGCAAAAATCCTAGGAATTAGTGTAATGACAATGATAAGATAAGAATGTTTTCTATTTCTCTACTGAGTCCATGAAGGGATATAGTGGGCCTGAAGTTTTCTCTTTGCTCAGTATCATATCCCTCAGAGAAGAGCATCAAGCATAAAGGAAACGGAATGAGGTAAAGCAAGTATACTAAGACATGTATAAAACATGTTGTAGACTCGATTCATTTGCAGCTCATGGACAAATTAAACCACAGTAGTATCTGTGTATGAGAACAATTTTTCTTCCACCAATACTTTCAATCTCTTACTGAACTCCTGCAAACTTTCAGCAAGCAGAATATTCAACAATGAGAAATTCCAGAGCCTAAATACATACTGCTTAAATCTGTTTGCTTTAAACCTATGAACTTTTGGGAGATGGTATTTTTTGATCTAGATATTCTTCTCTTCAAAAGGCACGTCGAGTGATGGGTAGTCTCTATGTACTGTTCAGGGATTCCTTGCTTATACTGCAGAGTCTTGGATTTTAAGCCACATTTAACCCCACACTGCGCTCAAGCACCTACCAATCTCAAGGACCAACATATACTCCTTCTCTTCTTCCTCTCTTTCTCCAAGAGCTGATCAGCTAATCCTAAAGAAATGTGCTAATTTCCCCGAAATTTTTATTATATCCCGAATTTTTAGACAAGAATTTAATCAGTAGCAGTTGGACAAAATAGTTAATTATTAACAGGTTCTGTGACTGTCTACTACATTGCACAAGGAAGAGTGTAGGAAACCAAATACACCATAAAAAAAGCAGCCCCATCACAGTGCCACCAATACGTATGTCAACTGACCTACAAATTAACACTGCAGTGGAGGAATAATAAGGAAGTTTTGTGTTATTTAATGCATTTCATGCTGGTTATTCAATCAGATCCTCCACAGGCACAAATACTGTCACATTTAACAGGAACAAGTCATCTCCACCTAGGCTTTACTAAGTACCAACTTCTCAAACAAAATTTATCCTATTTTTAAAGAGGTTACTTTAAGAATTCATAATTGTTACGCAGTTAAATAAAAGCCTGCCCTACATAAAATGAAAGATGACAAATTAGTTGTTCACATTGTCAGGCTTTCCATTAAAAATACAGAGCCTACATTCAATGGCAAAATTATCTTGAAATAAAGCCAAAATATTTACCTTCCCATTCTGCTGGAAAGTCACCCATTTGATACTGATATGCTTCATGATTTACTGCTTCTACAAATCTTCTTTCTGGTATAATCTGCCCTATAGCAGAAAAAAAGGAAAGAAGAATACATATTTTCATATAATATATTTTACATATTTTATGTAGTTATATATAAAAATAGATGTAGCATATATAATATTTAAATATACTCATATAGTTATATATGTATATATAGTATGCATTTCCATATATATTTACAATTGTTGATCACCTTAGTATTTTGAAAGAACTATATTTATTCACATGAGTGCAATGACATACAGGACTAAAAAAATTGAAATACTGAGAAAATTATTACTATCTAGATGTCAATTTGAAATGCTTTATTTCAGTAACTTCAAAAAAAGCTTCCATGTTCTATTTCTGAGTTCGCTTGTATTACTGATGATGAAAAACAGCACCCAAAGCTCAGTGGTTAGGTTTGCAAAGCAGTCAGGCCACATCATCTCCAGTCACTGCCTCATATTTGTGAGATTTTTCAAAACTGCCTATAAACTAAGTATTTTCTTTGTTAAAAGCCAAAAAAAATAGTAGGTAGAAATCTGATAGGGAACATTAAGTATATTGAAAGGGGAGACAGTGTGGGGAACCTGAATCTGCATCCCACATTCTGATTCTATTACTGCCAAAGAAGAATTAAAAAGTTTGAACAGTAAGGTGGTACACAGCAGATTGACTGTCAGATATTAGACTACAGTATGGAGAAAGAGTATTTTAATTTGCTTTTTAAATTAGCAGGCACTGGAAATATATGCAAGGTTCCCAACCCTCACAGGGGAAAACCTAACAATATTCCCTAGGCTCTTTTTACCAGCTTTTTCTCTTCCTGGGGTGCTGATATTGAGAAATTTGACATTTTGAGGAAACACAAAGTATATCTGCATAAAACATTTTATTTCATAATGAAGTGATTAATGCAGTTCATTCCTTTCGTACGCTTTCAACAAGCATTTCCATTAAAGTTATTTAAAAACTGATACCAGTTGAGACTTGGAACCATTAGTAGCTAAACTCCACATTAGTATTCATTATCAAGTATTTAATACAGTAAAATAAGAACCTGTATATAATCTGAAATTCCTTCTCTAAGTTTTATATTTTATTTTTAAGCAATGAAACATTTTTATTCTTTCAAGATATGCCATCAGGCAAAGGGTATTGTGTGGAATGTCTTCATCTTCAAAATGAGATATTTTTAATCAGTGTTTGAAGTTATAGGTTTGATACTTATTTGTTTTATAAATATACAATTCCTACATGCTGATGAAATTATAGTTTGTATCTTGCTGTAACATAATTTTTTTTTTCAATAGTATCATGGATGATTTAATTTCTTGCACTGTTCATCTAAAAAGCAAAACAAAACTACAGAATTACTTTCTTCCAATAGAGAAGATTTCCAGAAAAGCTGAAGAGGTATCTAATTAGGGCTGATCCTATACAAGTCTCAGAAAAAACCACTCTTCTCCCATCTTGTAAAGTTAATAGACTTTACTGTTAGAACAGTGCCTTTTAAAAAACTGTCCACAACTTGTGCATTAGACCATCTGAATAAACTGCCATTAGAAAGAGTAGTGAAGAACTGTTTTTTTCTGTCACCACAACTTGTGACTGGTACTATTTACCAAAATATTCCACTTCTTATTCTGCTGCAAGCTTTCATAAAACTCACATAAAAATTCATCCTCCAGATCCCACAGTCAAATCACACTGTACAGCCAAACTCAGAGATTATTTCCCAAATATGTTATTTTGAGTACTGCTGGTGGCTTTTAAGCTTCTCTGCATTTGTGAGGCACACATGACACTAATTAACTTCAACTGTCTGATTTGCCTTGTCCCCTAGGTTTTTTTTGGCAGACCACCACTGACAAATAATTTACATAGGCTTTTGTAAGGAAGATCGCTCTGAGGCCTCTTTAGATGTAATTAAAACATTTTACAGTTTAGGAAAGTGTTTTCTCACTTCATTGACTTTATTGACTGTTTTGCTTCCTATTAATTCATTCCCATATTTTCAAACAAAAACTTGGGTCTTTGCTACAGCAATGCAAGAAATTTCACTTGTAGGGGCATACATAGGAAGCAATTAAAAATAGCACCATAAGAACAGTGTTAACCTTAATCTCATTTTCATGTGACCACTATATGTTAGAAACACTGAAGAACCATTAATGCTTCAGATTGGGATTATGTACATAACACGATATATCCAATTGTGTCTTAAAGCAAAAAGCAGGCCACTTCAGAAAGAATTTACCAGATGTACAGAATATTCACACAGAATATCCAATACAATATCATTTACACTGAACACCAAAGTAGCCAAGATTTGCAGTTGTGCAGAAGTTTTCAGGCCGGCAAAAGGGCCAAGAAGCCTGAGTAATTGATAGATCCTTCAGCAAGTGATACAGTATTTACATATGTTACATTTATATACTTTCTTACTTCACATATTTTCTCTAAACTTTTCAGTCCCAGTCTATTGAAAAAGCAATGCATCGTGACTGAAGTGAATTTGTATAAAAGACAAAACTGTTTAGCAGAAGTTTTGTGGCCGGCTGGTATAAGAAGGGGATAATCAAAGCCAGCAAAGGAAATACTCTGTGAAATATAAAGGGTTAGCCAATGGCACAATGAATCAATTTCTAAATTTCTACAGACTTATCTATAGAGTAAGGAGCTTAGAAAGCTGGTTATATTTTCACAACAAAACCCATGGTTAACAGTAGATATGCACAGATGTTATACAATTAATATTTTAATTTTTCAGTAACTTCTAAGAGTCTTTCTATGGGCATAATACTCTGGTTAATCCACTGTCACTAAATATTATATACATGCATTTACATTTAGAAAAAGACATTGAAGAACCCTCCAGATGAAAATAAATAATGAATCCCAAAATTGTGTTTTCTATAACCAAATTATTACTAGTTTGATACCAATTTAAAAAAAAAAGTACATACACTATTCTAAAGATTTTCAGCAGCTCTAGATTGATTTTCACTGTTTAGAAAACCATTACTTGAAAAAGATTTCCTGTTAACCCTCAAACAAATTTGTCCAATGTGTACAGCTAAACAAACTACGGCACACATAATCAGTGATAGCAGGAGTGGGACCAGACACAGGGAGCTGCACTTTTCTGGCACCTGAACTGAGCTACCTGAACAAGAGCCCCTCCCAGATACAAAATATCAGCATGTTTTGCAGTCAGCACATGGAAATAGGATCTCCCTCTCACACACTACTATGTGAAAGTAACAATTCCCATTCAATCTGCATGAATACCAGATGTTCAGGAGAACTCAGGACCAGGACTTTTTTGGTTTTCTGAATTGCAACATCTGCATGCTAAGAGTCCATGGAAGAAACACTCCACTAGGATTTTTTTTTTTCAAATGCACAGACTGAACATGCAGCTTTTGTGAATTTAAGGCAAATGGCCTAAATTCCAGTTTGCACAGCAGGGCTCTGAACTTCATGATGAAAGAAGCATTTTTAAAGCATACCTTTTTACTGAAGTGCTATGTACTTCAAAGAAATTAAGTTGTAATTCATTCACTAACAGCCTATTATTCACTGTCAGTAACCCAACATAAACTTCACGTACTCAAAATAAAGGTTTCTAAAATTTTTTTTCATCAGCATTTTACAACACTCAAGGAATGGGTCACCCATTTCTTTCCTGTTTGGTAATCACCAAATAAATTGTAGTTTTTGCTAAATGTGAAGCAGTACTTAAATTACCAAAGCAACTAAACTATGAGCAGTTCTTCATACAAAGCAGAGGAAGAACTACTTCTCTAGAAGTAACAAATGTAGATTTACATATCTATAGGCTGCAGGAGAAGCCCACCACTGTCAGAACAAGATCAAGAGTTTTTATCTGGACTGAAGAAGGGAAAAAAGTTTGTTGTAAAAGACAACCATTTTAAAGGTGAGTATGAATTTGTGAAAGACACTGTCTTTCCTTTGCATAGATTTTTAGCTGAGGGAGTCTGTTCACTGATGACTGTCTTCATGTTACCTTATGGTCATAATTGCAGTGCTTCTGCAATAATTATCTTAATCTTAGGAAAGACATAAGAATTTTAAAATAATATATTTTTCTCAAAGAATAACGATTTTCCCCCCAAATTTAGATATCTATGAGATTAATTAACTTCTGCTTAGTGATGAATATAATAATGTCCAATAATTATATTCATTCATACAATAAATACAGTATTCTGAAATACAAAAAAGTTAAGTATTTGGAACCAACATCTAACACTTACAGATGTAGTTCTATTTTTTCCAATAACTAACACACTTGAAATCATCTAAAATGCTTTCTGCTTTATAAAATTATAACAGAAACACATTTCAACTTTTAAGAGCAGCAAGGCCACAGATGTTTGATGGTTTTGATTTCCATTAACCTGAAATGAACCAGATCAGCGATTTTCCAGTTTTACAGCAATGCAGGATCAAGCAATATTAAACTTGTTAAGTGCTGACTGAGCAAGTCCAAAAAACCTGTAAGTATGAGGCACTCATGGTAAAAAAATTGTGTTTCAATTTTGCTATTTATATTTAAATTTTAACAGCAATACATTTGGATTTCCAGAGTTGTCTGCAAGTTTAATTTCTTCCCAAAGGAAGACATTTCTTCAGACTTCTACTGAAAGTCTGAAGCCAGGGAAATTGCTTCCATTTTTGGGAACAAGTACTGTCAAAGAAAAAGACTCACATACACTACAAACATCACAGTCCCTTTTCACTTCCCAAAAGAATTGCCAGCTGACAAAGTCAGTAACTTCCTCTGGGATCAGTGCCCATGGAGTTTATGTAAGTTCACACAAATCTTATGTTTTGAAAACCTGCTGTATCTTAGACTGTGGCAATTAAATTAAGTAACACTTGTCCAAGAAACAATTTCCTTCAAGGGACAGACAAATCCCTCTGCTAAATATCCACTGTCATTGTAGCCCTTAAGCTCTCTTAATTTGGCAGCAGGATGCAGCACCACCAGTGCTCCCCGCTCACTGGAAAGCCTTATGTCTTCCTCCTCATATATGAAGCCCAATACACACCATGTCTTTAAAAAAGAAGCACTGTTTTGTAAATGAGTCTACAATAAGCCTACTAGAATTATGGAACATTACATTCTTTTGGGAACACAAGTGCAAATGATACTAGTACAAATGACAGTTCCTTGGAGAGCTGATGGAAGCTCAGTGGTCTGTCACAGAAGCCTTCTCCCAACAGTTCTTTTGGTTTCTTTTGGTCTGTCAGATTCAAGAAACACTCTTCTACCAATTACTGTCAAAATGTGAATAAATCTAACAATGAGGTGCTGAATTTATTCTGTAAATGTATGGAAAATGGTTTAAAATGGGAACTTAGCAAGTATAAACGGAATTTAGCAAGCAGACAGTGCACAATAACTTGTACTCATAAATAAAAACAGAATGGAGGGAGATAAACAAAAACCACAGTGATACAGGGAAGAGAAACAGGTAAACGACAGCAAGGAACCGTAAATAAAATGAAAAGAAAGTCACAGCTGTGAAGAACATCCATTCTGCAATATGACCCAACACAGCAGTGTTATGGACTGGTTTGGATGATTCACTACATTTCAAATAGAAATCTTTTGCAAAACTCATTTACCATCTCCACTTTTCCCACAATAAATAGAATTATTACAATTAGCTGCTCATACACTCTCAGGGTACTAATGCTACTTTTGAGGCTTAGTATACTTTAATTAATTTTACACAAGGATTGCAGGCGCGAGATTTGCAAAGAAAATTCAATCTTAGACAAGGTCTGAACACAATTACAGCTAATACCGTACTGCACTTGAAGGATTGAAGAATACTGGTACTACTATTTTACTGTGCTTGGTTTTCAGTGTGGAAGTTAGGGAAGAACACTCATCTGTTTCAGCCACAGTCAACCCAATAGCACAACTTCTGAAGAAAAGTTGAAGTCTTTGAGATGCATTACCCACTTCATGTATATGCATACCCTACAAACATTTAAAGAATCTTAAAACGTTATTCTGTTTTCTACAAAATGGCATCTTTAATTTATACAGAAATTATGAATGTTTAGTTTATTTGGTTAGAGTTCTAAGATAAACAAGTATTTCAAAGGTACTTTTTAAAACAATATTAAACAACACATATTACTATGCAATAATTTAGTTGATTAATAACAATGTAAAATCTTCTACCATTCAACAGATTTTTTATTTTTTTTTCATGATTACTCTCCAGCTTTACATTGTTGGGTTACTTTCAAAGCTCTCTTCAAAAGTTTGTTTCTTTAAGCTGGCCTGTGTGCACGTACCCATCAGTTAAGGTACTTCACAGTAACACTGATCTGGAGCAAAAACCTCCATACTTTAGCCGATTTTGGTGCACTCAGAGTGGTGTAGGTGGTGCAGAAATAAAAAAAAACAAACCTTCACGTACACAAGGAATTCCAGCAATACTTGATCTTCTTTCAAAGCAAATTTGAGCAGAAAAAGACCTGAAGTGCAACAGCTGAGAACAAGGACTAACCATAAGTCAAAGCTCTTTCCATCTGAGTCAACCCGGTTTTTTTTTATTTTATTTTTCTACTCAACTTTCAGACTTTGTGTGGTCTCTTTTCAAGTTAGAAAGAGCAAATGTTCACACAAAAAGCAACACGGAGTCCACACTTGACAGTTTTCCCTGTTCTAGTTCCACAGTCCTGGCTTAACTAAATTGTAGACTGAACAGAAAAAACTGAGGTCTATGCACTTTCACATTATGTAAAGACCTAACCATCAAGTACTTAAATGCTTATTTGAGTGCTCATTGATTTAAGCATATTGCACCAGGTGCAACTATTGTAATAGTTGTCACTAAGTTTTTACAAAATTTCTATGTGAAAGCATTTACCCTGATGCCAGGGAAAGAAAAGAAGAAAGATCACTTTTGGATGGTGACCTTAAGAATGGTATAGCTTGTAATAACTGTAATACAAGTGTTTGACAAACACAGTTTGCAGCCACCAAAACTATGAGTTGTGATACTTAGAAACTCCATAACCAAACAATTTAATTTCTCTGTACATCAAAGACTAGTAGGCTCCTAAACCTAGTAGTAATAAAACTAAAAAGTTACTCTATTATGTTTTATCAATTTAATCTGCAAAATACAAGCTCTCAGAAATAAAGACACTCACAGAGATTTTCATTATTGCAGTTGATCAATTAACCTATTTAGCATTCTAACCCATTCTTCTCTGGTGTGAGCAGCTAAGATATGTGATCCCCATTTCTTTATACTAAGCTGTCACACAAGCACTTAAATTCTTAAATATCAAAACCACATGACTTGTGTCTCACCATACTAAACCAGAACTCTGCTTTGTCCAGCTGTGGAGAACTCCCTTTTTTGTTTCTGCAACATGTGAGTGCCTACTGATAACAAAACTCGTATTTGTTGACCTTCCTTAAATGCAGTAAAGGATGGCACCATTGCAGACTACAAACTATGAAGGAAAAGGCTTTGGGACACAGCTTGGTGTGTGTAGCTGCCTTGCAGTGCATTGAGAGCTGCAGGCAAAAATCTCTAACACCAAGATTAAAGAAAAGACCTCAACACTGAACTTCTCCACAGTTAAGATGCACAGATATCCTGGAATAAAGCTGTCAATGGCTTGACGAGAATGATACCGTTTTTACTGCTTCTATCAAAAAAAGAAGATACTTCAGAAATACTTGACCTTTTCCTTCTCCTGCCCTATTTCTTCCATAAAAACAGAAAGAGACAGAAAAATACAAAATATTGTAACCAAAAAGGATAACATTTGTTATCTTCTATTACAACATTTGTTTCAATGGCATTTCTTACTAATTGTTTTGATAACATGAATTTGGTTTATGTGGATCCATATTTACTTTTTAAATGACCCACATAATGAGACTTGTTACTCAGAGAAATAAATTCAAATCTTACACATTCTCTCCTATTTGTGTATGTGTATGAATGAGAGGGAGCATACCACAGATGAGATAAGATTTTCATCCCTAATAAAAATAGCCTATTTTAGTGCATTTCAATACCATTCATTTTCTGTCCTGAGAATTTATTATGCAATCAAATTACATGTATGATAAACCTTCTGTAATTATCAGTAAGAGTCTTATTTTTCAGTTTAAGGACACTTCTGACTTACAGTTGCATTTTACATACTGTACAGATGACTGCATGTATATTTAAATATCAAAATTGTGACATTTTTAGTTCAAATCAGTTAAACTGAAAAATCTTTCCTTTCTGGCTGCCCATATTTCTCTTTAATCGTGGTCAGTATAGGACCTTTTTACAAGTAATTTGTTACTATAGGGCTGAGGAAAAAATGCTAGCCTCACAAGTTTTGTCATTTTTCCCCCCCACTTCCCCTGCAGGCTGCTATTGTTGATGGCCTTTATGGAAATATAAATTCAATCAGCAGCTGCAAATTTCATGAGACGTCCATCTTCATGCTGAATTTCTAACTGAGTGTCAAAACAATCTGTGGATTTCTCCCTGATGAAACACACTTTGAATTGTAAATTTCTGCAATTTTCTCGTGTTAGAATTTCAGCTGCATTAAAATAGAGACCAATCCAGATATAGTGCCTGCCAGATTGAGACAAATAATTTTCTCCCTCATTATCTCAACTCTGACATTGAAAGGGTTAAAAATAACCCTCAAAAAAGTATCTGTTTCTTTTTTATATTACATCAAACAATTAAATCCCATTTGTTCTTTTTAGAAGAAAAATAGAAAGGCCTTCAAAACACTCCAAATACTCTCAAAACAGTTTTTTAACCTGCTATTTATTTTACAGTATTTTGCAGTGATAAACCCCCAGAAACTATCTGCAATAGAACTTAAAGAATTTCCTGTGGTGCCAAAATAGTTCATAGAGATAGTTTGTTTCTTCTAAGTCCCAACTTACATTAAATGTTGATGGAAAATAGAAAATAGATGCATAAATTACAAAAATATAAACTTAAGTAGAATTTTGAATTGTTTACTATTTTCTGAATACAATAAAACAAAGTTTCTCAATCAGTTATTCTTTCTTGTAGCAGCTTAGGAGGCACACATAGCTTACCAAGTATATTATAGCAGTTCAAATATTTTCCTTTAGAAAAACATTTGTTTCTCTCTTCTGTAGGCACTGACATGAAACATATAAAACAATACCACTTTACCAATTTACAAGCAAACTAATTAGTCTGTTTATTATATAGAAAGGAAGTAAGAAAAATTCACACAGAGAAATTCACTATTAACGATGATTTATCTATTCATGTAGTTGAGAACTAACTGACTTTCTGCTTGTTTTCTTCTCTCTGGGGATAAATATTGTGGTGGGATGGGTGAAGTGTTTATTGAACTGCACTCCACCACTGAAAAGAATTACACTGTATTGGATGTTTCAGTACAAACATCACATCCTAAAACACAATACTGTCTTCCAGTTTAAAGAAAATTCAAATGGGCATTATTCTTCTTGTATATACCAAACTTTCAGTTCATTATCAGAATGAGGAAAGAAACCTAAAAGTGAGCCACAAAGTAATTCCATCTCAAAAAACTTTCAAAGTACCAAGGTTCTATCACTTTATAATTTCTGTTTCTTTTATCACTACATCATTTTTTCAGTTGAGTTATTCCCCATTCCCTGCCCCCTTCGTCAGTTACCTGCCCTACATTCTGGTCTATGTGAACTGGAATGACCTGAGAGTTGATCACAATTCCAAACCTTCAAAACTGATCTATACACTTTCCCTGACTGGTTTCTTAAGTATAATTCACTGATTTAAAAACCAATAAATACGTGAGAGCACTAGTCCATGTCAAAAATAAGGTTAGTCTCCAAAAAACACCCAAGGAAAGCATGCTGGTCAGAGGGGCACATCAGTCAGAGGAAAATCACTGGGCTTCCTACACTTATCAAACTGACTCTCATAAACTTGCTAGTCTTAGAATGTTCCCTGCTCAGCATGATAAGAACACCTCTCAACTTTGCTGAAAATGTTATTTCAACAGAACTCTGATTTAGTTTCATTGAGTTACAACATCCAGATCAAATAATCTTGATACCTCCACTTCTATACTGTCATATACTAAATAGCTTCAACAGCAAAAGCAAAACAAAGACACACACCAATCCCTCCTCTAATACAAGTTATTTTATATAGTGAAGCAGATGTTCCATCACATCTGGTTTCCAGTCAAAGTTTTAGCTATAAATTCTGCTCAGGTAGGTAGTAAGAGTGGTAATTACTGAATGCATTATAATAGCTTTCATTATAATGAAAATTATAATGAAAATTCTTGAATATTATTTGGTCATTTTTATCTGTGGAACCTACCAGAAAGGAGGTAGGCGTAACACGGCAATCTAATTCTATTTCTCAAAATATTGAGAGCACTACTGATAAAGAGTTTGCAATAATTGCAAAGCACAGGAACAAAGAGTCCTTCCTAATTGTATTAATAATTGTATAACAACTGGCCTATTTAGGATTTAACTTTATTTTGCATTATTTCAAAATGCAAATAATGCATTTTTTCGCCATTTTTCAAAAACAATTACTTACTTCTAATTTATCTGTATCTTTCAAGTTCTAGGCCAATTTATGACACTTTATCTATGTGTCACACTTTTATATCTGACCCTTTATTAAAGTGCAGGGTGTTGAAGTACTTCCAAAGGCAGCTGATTAAACTTCCATCAAATACATTAAGCTGTAGAATTTTCCAGTTTATGTGTGGAGTTGGGCTTGCTAACCTCTAGGCGTCCTACCAAAACTGAAAACAGCAAAGTAATTCAAATCTTAGGGAAGTAAATGAAAACTGAAAACAGTGTTAATAAGCCACATAAAGCTGCATAAAAGAAAACTCACAGTAGTACAAACCCAACTGTGATCCTTTAAAACCTAATATGATCTATGTATTTCCCCAGTGCCATCTTCTGCACTGTAAAGCCATTGAAGAAGTGTGATTCCTTTTCTCCTTCCAATATAACCTAGGATGACACTAAACTTACATTTTGGCAAGGTATCAGAAGTACCACAAATAAACAAAAATTGTAATTTCTATGGCATTAAGATACATCACCTACAGATTGCATTACTTTCCTCTCACATTAAAAGTTTTGCTCTTAATTTAATAACATCTCCTACACACACATGTGCTATAAAAGTCGTGACACAGATCTCTTAATCAAGATCTAAGCTTTATTATTTTGCAGATTAGATAGATTATAGAGATCTCGAATAAAAAGCAACAAAAAGATAATACAAAAGAAAGAAAAAATAAAACAATCAAAAACAATAAAATAATACAATTTGGCCGAATCGTCATGAAACCAACAAGGGTTCCTGCCACAGCAGAGTTCCGAGTCCGATCGAACTGGGAGGCAGATATCAGGCCAGCCCGCGCTGGGTCCGTGATCATCCGCTCTCCGACATGCTGCTCCCGAGGTCCAGTTCTTATACAGTTTATTTTTCCTCGGGCCAGGATTTTCCCTGGAAATGGTCTTCTCATTCAGTTTCTGATGTTGTTCCTGCCGAATCTGAATGGAGTTCCGAGGATTAGCTCAGCCTGCTTTCAGTTGCAGAGAGGGTCCCCGTCCCCAGACATCCCGATGTGAGTTTTGGGGTCTCTTCTTGAATGGAAGCAGTTTCGGCTGTCTGGTCCGGGGATGGGCCCATCTCCTCTGAAAGCCCAGGTGTAATCTTGGTTGTTGAGCGCTGTGGGGGCTGAGCTGGCATGTTCTTTTCACTTGTTGATGTTGCCCCGCATTCCTCCACGATCGCCTCCTGCCTCTTGTCTGTGATTTCTGACAACTTTTAGAGTTTAATTTCTCACCCCCCCAAATCAATATGTATCATTTTTATAACACATGCACAAAAGTTCATTAAGATTTCCTTTTTCTCACCTTCTTCCTAAAACAACTAGGAAGTTTTTAAATGGCAAGACTCTTTAAAAAGGTTGGGAGCACTATTATCTTATGAAGCTGATTTTTAAAATACAGCATAATCATTGCTAATACTAGACAAAGGCAAAAGTGAAGTGAATCATAATAACAAACCAAGAGATCCATTACTTTCTCATCGAAGGTATTCAGTTGCAAGGCAGTCCTTATGTAATCCGATCATTCCATTCAAGAAACTTGAAAAATATCTTGTTGAAAATTGATGTGAAGTTTAACCAAATCTTATAAAGCAAACAATAAATAGTTTCCAAAGCAACACATGGAGTGGTTAAAATGGTACTATTTGGAGAACAGTCAGCTGATTCACCACAGGCATAAAATGCACACCGTCTCTGGGAACATAAACTCTCATATGTTCTATGTGGCCTTCACAGTTTACGGCACTTTAACAAGGAAGCAAGGATATGATACATAAAGAATACTGCAACAGTGGCCAGTTGTCCAGTGCCATAACCTTGTACCTAAATTCTCTCAGGAAAAACCTGTGGAAAAGCACTTGGACACTAGCAAGAAGAGAAAAAGGAAATACTACAGTTGTTACCATTGAGGGAGAAGGAAACAGAATCACAGTATTTCCCTCCATCAGCTTATGGATCCCTAGAGAAAAATTGTCATATTAACCCAGTAAAGTCCCAGGGAAATTAACAAGAGAATGGAAATGTCAGTTTATCCCTCAGGCAAGGGATAAACTTGGATGGATTCATTTCTAGAATTCTATAAGCATTGCTTAGATAATGCCATCTACAATAAAACTGCATCACCCCTAATATACACAATTTCCTTTTATCTTTTAAAAGGAAACACGGTTAATATCCAGCCTCCCAAAAAATATTTCTCAGTATAATAGAAATCTGTGTATAGGTTTCCAGAATGCTCGTATTCCAGACCTTTGAATCATTAGCAAAACTGTAAGAAAAATCATGTTGCTCAGTGATCTCCAGTTTCACTATTTATGATAGCCTCGAAAGCCTCATTGGGAGCGATGCCATGCTAATTAATGCATAACCAAGCAAACACTCTCCTTTTTCTGTTATCCTATACATTAAGGGCAAATTTCAAATATTTTCCATCAATGAGATTATCAACAAAAAGAATTTAAAATCTGAAAGAAAAGATCCTAAAGAGGCTGCATGCACAATATAAGACTCCTCTAAAGCTAGATGTAAAAGGAAAAAGATGATCACTAAACAATTTGTATGTATCTGCCATCAAATCCTAGCCTTCCATGTTCATTAATATTTAAAACTGCATTCCTAGTCCCCACTGAAACTATCACAAGTTTCAATGTCTTTCTTTCACTTAAATATTAGCTCAAACTGTTTTGCTATTTGCCTATTTTCTCTTGACAAAGGGAAAAAACTCAACTAATCAACTACCATCAAGAAACTGTTTCACAGTTGTTTTCTATGACATTGCATCTTCTCTACACAAACTCCCCTCCCTGAAGGGCATGAATTATACAGAATTTAGCAGTCAACAATGCAGACAGAGATGTTAAAGACCCTCTAAGTTTAGAGGGTCTTTAAGTTTAATTCCTCTTGTAATCTGCATCACAAATAGCAGGTGCAGAGTACTGCCCTACAGAAAAAGTATTTAAAGGAGAGCACAGAAAAGGAAAACACGGGTGTGGACTTCCTTGAATGGATTCTCCCATCCAAGGCTTTTCATACCTTTGGAATAAAAAAGAGGCAAACATAGGAGATCGACCTTTTTTTCTGAAGGTGAACAGTGGAGGTCCTCTCTATGATACAGGGTAGTAGCTATCAGACTAATCCATAATCATATCCTATATATCCATTAGGCACGTTGTCTTCTAACAATTTTTTTCACCACTTTTTTTTCCTTTAGCACCTGTGAAACATCTACTAGGCATACTATTTAAACACTTATTAATACTGTACTGAAGAAACTACCAATCGCTTTCCTTTTAGTCCATTATTTTGTTGTTTTTCACATGCAGACATACTAAACACAGTGAGGTGTTTATCTTACTTTAAAAAATATTCTAATGAGTAATAATTCTATTGTCTACATTAAATATATTTTGTATTCTGTCAATCATTTTACAAGTTGCAAGTTCTTTTTCTCTACATAGAATTAAATACTGTGTTTCAGTCCTCATTCATCTTCAGCCATTTTTTACTTACTACATTTACACAAATCTTCAGATGCATCCAATGGCATGTTTTCTTTTGAGTCAACTTTAAGTCACTTTTATAGTTTTGGCCAACTTCCTTACACTGTATCTTTTCCTAATTAGCAATGTCACAATTTTTTTTTAGTCAGCTCAATCTTCCTTCTAGTCCCCTCTCTTCTCCCCACTTTAGTTGATCTAACTGAAGTAATTTCATTTAGTCCAACCAGATACAACAGACAGACATATATACTTACAGATTCAAATCCAGAGCCGACTTATTCTTGAACCTCATTGCACAGAAAAGGTTCAGTAATCTACAGAAACACCTCAGAATCTCTGCACCCACACTTGTTCACTTACAAAATGCATCAGAACCCCATTATGCCAATGTCAGTCCAAGAGTCTGCCGACTCTTGAAGTTCATGCAGACTATCCACTCTTGCTTAGAAATTACATCCTATAAACTGTTCCAATTTTACTAGCAGTTATGAGGTCTTCTATTACAAATGATTTCATGATAACAATATTATTTTAAAATAGTAACACTTTAAAGTACTAAATAGTGATGATTTAACCTACTGTGTGAACTTCACAGCAACTCAAAAAATTTCAGTCTGCCAATAACTTTGAAAATAAATCTGAATGCCTTTTGAAAAGACTCAAAGCAATAATGAGTAAATGACAAACTGCCATCTAAGAACACAAAATTTTCTAAGTTCACAGAAATATTGCCTTCATCGTCTGCAAGCTCTTTCAGCACAACAGAAGCCAAACTACAGAACACGCCTTGGGAAACAACCCTGAGAAAAAGAGGCCTGTGCAGCTATTCAGAGATATGCTGGCTACACATGAACTGGGTAGTCAAAAGGGGTAAAATGTTATTGTTATTTGTGAATTGTTACTAAAATTATGCACAGTGGTTGCTATACTTTTCACAGCTTGAGGGTATGAGGGCAGGTAGGTGAAAAGTCTGGTGAACATTGCATATGTATCATAATTTGTGTGGCCACTGCAGGGCCAAAGAAGTGACGGAAAAAGACCTCATAATTTGAGATACGTCAGTTTTAAATAGAAAATCACTGCTTTCTGTCGCCTTGGTATAAATAAAACTTTAAAAACCCCAAACCCAACAGATTATGCTGTCAGTTTTAGAAATTATAATGTACTTCAGAGATTAAATGTTCTTCTACACAATTGAACAGATAGAATTTCTTATAGTTTGTTAACTGGATCAATACTTAAAATATAGTTCAAATTAAACTGAAAGATACCGCCTTCTAAGAAGAGGTGCACCATCCCAAGAATAGTGAGTGCTGTAGAGGTTGAGCTGACATCATTATATCACATTTTACATTTATGCAATACTTAAAATAAATGTGAAAGACTAATATACAGTGGTTTAATTTGAGGGAAAACACCCATATTTCATACTGGTAGCTGTCATGGGCAATCAGTATTTTGTGTCTCTGTTTAGAAGTCCTCTGTGATATTTAGCAATTTTGTATCTGCTGGTTATTTCCTCTAATTTCTTGCCCCTTGCTGCCCTGCTTGTTAGTAAACTGTCACTTGTTGCATTTGTATCTACTCATGTTCATTCCTTATTGGTGGAACTGGTTGAACCTATAAAGGGAGGCAACTTGTTGCTGTGTGCATTTTGGGTTTCCCAAAAGTCTGTATGTTTTTGTTATTCGTTTTATAATGGTTTATCCCTACACCCCCATGCTCAAACCCCTTTGATTTTTCCCTGGTGGTGGGTCTTGCCAATCACCCTGTAATCACGCCCTAAAGCCTGGAAAATTCTGGTGGAGATGCTTGGTGATTTGACAAGTTCTCGGGCTCCCTCCTTCTTTTATTGTTCTGTTAAGTGTCCCTTGTTCTAAATCATCACCCCCCTCTCAGTGGATTGGTTCTAGATTCTCCCTTGCTCCGTCTACGCCCCCTGTACTTAACCTGAAACCCAAAGTCCAGACCTCACTTCTCAGGTGGGCCTCTGGGTAGAATAAACCTGGTTGCTACCCACATGAGAGTCCTCCTTTCTTGCACGCCGTTTGCCACACTTCTGCCTGAGGTTCAGACCCACCAGACTGCAAAGGTACCAAACTGTACCCTAAATGCAAACTCGGGAGAGCAAGCTAGCCCCGAACACCCGCAGTAACTCACTCCGGAGTGTTCACTTTTAGTGTCAAATGAAGACAGCAGAGGAAAAAAAATCCAAAACTGCAGCATGAGACTCCTCTAAATATCAAATACACATACATTTCTACCCACTTTCCCCCTCTGAACTGTTTTACTGGTTTCAAAACCACTTACAAATAGACCAAATCACAAATACCAATCACCATCCAACATTAAAGCTTCCACCAAAGAGTGCTTTTCAAAACTTTTCAGTCCTTTTGATTCCATTTGTTTTTTACTATATTTATTATGAGGAAAATTTGTGATTTGATCCAACCTTTTTCTACCTCTCACCTTATTGACAATGTTTACTTATTTGGCCTTTCATGACATTTCCTATATAAAGTCTGTCAACAATACTGCTTTCATAAAAACCCACCACCACACCCTTTCTCACTATGGTTACATTTTCTCTCTATGCTATTTCACTGGCTTCCAGCTTTTTCTGTTGCATCAGCAAGATGAGCTGAAAAAGGTCCAGTGCACTACTGCATGTACAGCAATTGTTCTAACAGCTGCTCTCAGAAATATGTAACTAATAATTATCTTGCAGTACTTATAAGGCAAGTGCCTCATGGCACTGCCAGTCCTTCATCCCTGCTTGTCTCCCTGTGTTTCACCTCTGGAGACACTGCAATCTTTGCAATTCAAACACTCTTTAGACAAGTATTTGTACTGCAGATACCACAACATAACTCCAATCACTTTTACTATTTCTTTCTATTCAAATTACTATTAAGCAGACTCCACAGTTCTGCTGAGTTTCCTATCAAGGTTCACCCATCATATACACAGAAACAAATTCTTCTCCACTAAGAGTTTAGTCCTATTTCCTTCTTACTGTATCTCTCTCTGTCTGGCTCCTCCAAATACATGTATAATTTTCATATAAAAATTAGCATGTCTAAAAAAGGTCTTCATATCCACCCTTTCCACATATTCATGATGAATGCCATCATTCTCCTCCTTTCTTTCTGATATTCAGGATTTCTCTCCAATGCGTAGGTTCTTTCTGCATAAGATATTTTTGGTAAGACTTTCCTGATTTTTCACACTGTCGTTCAGGTACAACTATAATAACACAATCTTCCCATGACATGACATATGCATCCTGCTCTACTCATGAATTCATAGCACTGCTGCAAAGATTCATTATCTAGTCAGGAACTGTGGGAACTCAGTTGTGTCTTTAAACCCTCTACAAGGTTTCTATTTTTCACTTGTTTTACAGAGTACTTTGTTTTCAAACTCCTACACAAGGAAGAGTCTCCCCTGCACCCTTCTCTTTCTACAGCCTGAGACAGGTGGACTTCTATCACATATGGGTCTGTATCAATCAAGCAAAATTTGGAAGAACGCCACGAATATCCACGAAGCAACCTCAAAATTTTTACCTTCTATTTGATATGAAGTATAAATTTTCAACCATGAGTGGGTTGTGGTTTTGCTAATAAGAATGGCCATAATTATCCATATTTATTTCTCCATATTTTATCTTCTTAAGCATCAATTTTAAATGCCTTGGATAAAGGCTATCCTTCCATCTCAAGGACCAAGCAGGTACTAGAGATGCAAGACATTGTTGTGGCTTTTAGGCACAATAAAAATCTGAAAATAAATTTAAACAACACAGATGGGAAAAATCTTGCCACAATATACAGGAAGACAAAATAAGAGTAGATATGGCTCTTGTTCTTTCCATACAGACAATGTTCTTGTTCTTTCAGCAGTACAATTTTGAAGTAGTTCCGCAGCAGGTGTTTCCTACTGCAAGATCAAAAACTTGAAATAACTGTATATAAACAAATATATATTTCACCAGCAGCAACAGAACTTCACTATTCTTCAAATTAAATTGTTTTTATTCTAGTTTCAGAAGAAGGTGCTTCTTTTCAAGGTATTAGTTTTTTGTTTGGTAGAATATGGAATAGAGAAATCAGGTATCCATAGATAATGAATTTGGAGTAAGTAGGAAGTTAAGTATTTGAGATTTCCTAATTCACTTTTTTGTTTGATTTTTAACACCCAAAGGGAGAAAGATACAGCAATGGAGGCTGACAAAAAAATGACAAGGAATCATCACTGCTAGTGCATTACACTGAGCAATGTCAGTATATGAGTCAAGATGCCTATAATCCATTTAGTAGCCTTGTGCTGGTTTTGGCTGGAGTAGAAGTAATTTTCTTCACAGTGACTGGTATGGGGCTGTGTTTTGGATTTGTGCTGAACACAGGGTTGGTAATACAGAGACGTTTTTGTTATTGCTGAGCAGGGCTCACATAGAGCCAAGGCCTGTTCTGCTGCTCATACTGCCACACTGGTGAGGGGGCTGGGGGTGCCTGGGAGGTCGGGAGGAGAGACAGCCAGGACAGGTGACCCCAACTGACCAGAGGGATATTCCAGAGTATGTGACATCATACTCAGTACACAAAGCAGGGACAAAAATGAGTAAGGGGCAGACATTTGGAGTGACAGCATTTATCTTCCTCAGTAACCATTACGCTGCTATCCTGAGATGGCTGATTTTCTTCTATGCATGCCTTTCACTTTCCCTATTGAACTGTCTTTATATCACTCCTCAAGTTTTCCAGCTTTTACTCTTTCAATTCTTACCCTGATCCTGCTGGTAGGGGAGGAAGTGAGCAGCTGCATGGGACTTGGTGGCTGGCTGGGATTAAACCACAAGCCTCTATAAATTCAGACTTGATAACATGCAGAACACATCATCTAGCAGCAGTATTTTTATCATTAAGTAATGCCTAACTATTTTATCTAATATACCTATTACACCTAAAGAGCCAAGAAGCCAGACACCAAAGTCAGACCTGATCGTAGGACATGTTTGCCAAAGAAGGAAAAAAACAAAACAAATTTTACAGAACAGCAGGTAAAATTTATTTCCTTCCCTCACCCATCTATAAAGAAGACAAGCATTTGCATTTCACATATTTGAACAGGACATAGCATCACATTGAGTCTGTCCTTGGTTTCCACTGTGTTACTATAACAGATTATCAATTTCTTCTCTTCTAGTTCATGCAGTTTATTTTCACTTAACTGTCCATTTACATTTAGGTAGTTGTAGTTCTGCCTCATGTTATACCATACCTTGCTACAAGAGAAAGATTTCCTTCATGTGTTCTACACCAGGATAACACAGCTACAGAGATTCAACACTTGAAAAAGAACACAATCCCCTTCAGCTCAAAAGAGGACAGAGTCTGCAAGTTGATGTCCTTTAATCCCTAGTTACTTTGTCTTGATTAATGGAGATAATGCAACTTTGTACTGGCATTTCCATTGCTACCCTTTTTAAAGAGTACCAGCCATGCTGTAAACACTTACAACAAATCAGATTACTGAACACATTCAGTTTGCATGGTAAGTATATGGATGCTGGTAAGCAGTCTGAAACAAAGTTTGTATCTAAACTTCTTGCAATTTTAGACTTTTGAGGACAATTTAAATGAACTTTTTCAAGATGCAATAGTCTTTGGAAACATTTTGAGGCAAAAAAAGCATTTGACATAACAGTTTTTACATCAGAACCGATTAATAAATATTAACAAGGGATAGCTAATACAAATGCTTGAAAACCAGTTTTGATCTTCACCCATCACCTGATTCTTTCTTATCCAAAAGAGTGGCAAGGTGGGAAACTCCAGAAAGTGCACCTCTACTTTCCTACAGTTCTTCATGGTAAAGTCCAGGAACAATAGCAACAAGATCATAGCACTAGGTCCCCAGGGTGAAAACTCAGATCATCTTTTAGATTGGACAGCCATCACAATAGAACATTAGAGACCTCCATTTTCCTTTGGGTAGAACAACATGAGTGCTTGCCCCTATCACTCCCCCAGAACCACACCGGCTGTTATAAAGTGACTCCCTTTCATGGTCAACTAAACAATACTTACACCCTAATCAACTACTTGGTAAAATTCAGTGCAGTCTCTTTTGGGTCATGAGATAGTAATTCATATTAAAAGACCTGATGTCTTATGTACTTCAATAATTTACAAATTTATTACTACAAGATAGTTTGATGACTACCCTTCATGCTAAAGGTACAATTTCAGAGATACAGTCATAAATTTGTAAAAAACAGATAGTAAGAGACAGTGCCAAGCTGTCACTCAGGAGGCAGGTCAGGATGTGTAACTAGCTGAAGCCCTCTTTCCTTTTAAGATGCAACTGTAAATGGCTCCAAGGTGCTTGGGTGACACACGCTTATTTCTTTACTGCAACAGTCTGATCACCAGCTGCCTCAATATTATTAAAGCAAATCTAATACACAGCAACTACTTTGTGACTTATAGAACAAGCATATTTTTTCTTGGTTTTCTGGTACTTTGAAACTGTTTTGGTGGGCTAGTATGGTCAGGCATTCAAGGCCTCTGACTTGGATTAGCCAACTTTCTTTTACTGAGGGGAAGAAGTGAATAACCAAAGGACATGGAAGAGTCAGGCTTACGGACTGTACTGAACTGTCTTGTTGCACAGAAGCAAGAGAGCAGCAGAAATCAGTTAACCAATTAATTACTCCAGAAATAATTATTTACACCTCTTGGAAAAACAGACCAATCTTTAGTCTGTTTCAGAGGATAGAGTTAGTCACACTTGGGAATACAGTGCCTGTTGCAAAAGTCTAGAATCTGATCTGCCCCTCAGGAGACTGGGCCTTCCTAACTCCTCCCTGCTCTCAGAGGAAAATCCTGGTCTGGAATGGACAAGGATCTTCTGAGAAGCATTACCTTACAGGACCTGCACAGACCACACAGACCTTTTAGTAGAGATTACATCGGCAAAAAGTTTTTACAAAGCTTGTTAAAATACTCAATTCGATAATCTCTTCTTGTTACAGGGTTAAATGGCTTCTTCCAGAACTGAAAAACAGTTTAATATACCTGCCAAAACCCTGTGATCATAGCAACAAATCATAGTAAGCTTTCTATTTCAGAAAATATTACCACTTCTTTCTCATACAAGAGATCTGTTTTAATCTAAGACAAAACAAAAATCAGAATCTCACTAGTAATCCTACAGAGACACTAAGGAGTAAGCTACATAAAGAGGCACATATTCCCCTGGCAGTCTTCAAGGTACCTCCACCCAGAGTCACTAGTCTCCCACACTACTTTTAGCCCAAATGTTCCATCCTCTTTCTTTGTCCCACCTTAACTCATGGAACCACATGTTCAACTTTTTCAACTGAATTAAACTAGCTCAGCAACAGTTCTCAAGAATGCTACTGTCAGCTTGCAGAAGAGAAGGTGAAGGATAAATAAGATCTCTCTGTTTCATCAATGACAAACTCATGTCAATCAAGAGAGTCAACCTCATTTCACCTGCAAGTTCGCAACACACTTTGGCTGCAGTTTTTGGACTTTTTCCCAACGTATTACATATCTGGGTCAGAAACAAATCCAGAGCTGCCCATTTTCCAGCTCTGGCTCAGAAATTGCTTACACAGCATGTCTTCTCAATTTGAGATGATGAAACTGTCACAAAACCAGCTGATTTCATAAACTACCCATGATCTCCCACCTAATTATTTCAAGAACAACCTAGGAAGCTTTGGTACAATGTCAATGCTTATGGATACTGATTCTTGGTTCCCAAATCAGGGACTCACCCTGTAAGTCTCACAGGCCAGGGCAAGGCTCTTCCATCAGTGAGCAGTGGGCTGATTAAAAGAGGCCTCTAGGGAGCACGCAGACCCAGAGAGGGCAAACAGGTGTGGCACAGCAGTTTGGGAGGCAGTTTGCACAGGCAGGGGAAGCAGGCAGGGATGCAGGTTTTTCCTGCTAGTAAGGTTAGTTTGTTGTTCGCCGTGTTTCTGTTGGTTGGTCGGTTTTAGGGTCTTTTGTTAGTATTGGTTTTTGCAAGACCAAAAACTGTAGTTAGTACAAGTGTGCCTAACCAAATAGAACCCTCCAAAAAGAATATGTCTGTACAGACCCATTCCTGTGCGGAGTGTTTGAGCTTATCAGTGGTTCCAAGTGCTGTTGTAGAAGAAGCCTGTCTGTGGTGTGAACAAGTGAATGATCTCCTTGCACTGAGGAGCTTTGGGAGGAAGTTGAAAGACTAAGGAGTCTTTCAGGAGTCAGAGGACTCCCATGCCTCCCAGTGTCAAGCAAAAGGAAGATACCTGGTCAATGAAAGGAAGTGGAAATGGATCCCTGCTGGAGGAGGTAATAATAAAAAAAATGTAGAAGAAAATGATCTGCCCAATGGGCCTCCCAATTATGCTTCATCTGTAGGATGGATCACCACCTCTAACATCAAAAAGAAGAGAAGGGTCATCGTAATGGGTGACTCCCTTCCGAGGGAACAGAGGGCCCCATGGGTTGACTGGGCCCATTCTACAGGGAAGTCTGCTGCCTCCCTGGGGCCTGGGCACAGGAAATCATGGAGAGACTTCCTGGGCTGATTCAGCCCACTGATTATTACCCACTGCTGATACTCCAGGCTGGCAGTGATGACACTGAAAAGAGGAGTGTCAGGGCAATTAAAAGAGACTTTAGGGCACTGGGTCAAGAGGTTGATGGGGCAGGAGCACAGGTAGTCTTTTCCTCAGACCCCTTGGAGGCAGAAAAAAATGGTGAAAAGAATAGGAGAGCCCCATTATCAACAAGAGGCTCAAGGGTTGGTGTCATCAGCAGAATTTTGGGTTCTGTGATCATGTGGCAACTTTTTTGGCATCTGGCCTGCTGAAATTGGATGGGCTCCATCTCTCTGTTAAGGGCAGAAGGATTTTAGGTCATGAACTGGCAGAACTCATTGAAAGGGCTTTAAACTAGGTTTGAAGGGGTAAAGGGATGCAGCTGGGCCGTCTGGAAGCAGCCCAAGGGTGGTAGGCCTGAGTTAGGGCCTAAATCAGTAGCCCAGCTGAGGTGCATGTATACCAATGCAGGCAGCATGGGTAACAAACAAGAGGAGCTGGAAGTCAGGGTGCAACAGCAGAGCTGTGATGTTGTCACCATCATGGAAACATGGTGGGACAACTCAGAGAGCTGGAGCACTGCACTGGATGGCCACAAGCTCTTCAGAAGAGACAGGAAAGGGAGAAGAGGTGGAGGGGTGGCCCTTCATATCAAGGAGGCTTTTGATACCACGGGATTTGAAAGTAATGGTGATGAAGTAGAATGCCTATGGGTAAGAACTGAGGGGAAAGCCAACAAGGCTGACATCCTCCTGGGAGTCTGTTATCATCTATCCAGCCAGGAAGAAGAGGTGGACAACTTCTCCTATAAGCAGATGGAGAATGTTTCAGGATCGCCAGCCCTTGTTCTTGTTGGTGACTTGAACTTACCAGACATCTGCTGGGAACTTAATACAGCAGAAAAAATGCAGTCCAGGAAATTTTTAGAGTGTGTGGAGAAAAACTTCTCATTGCAGCAGGTGAGTGAGCTCACCAGGGGAGGGACTATGTTAGACTGTTGTTTGCAAATAGAGATGGGCTGGTGGGAGATGTGGTGGTTGGAGGCTGCTTGGGGCACAGTGATCATGAAATTATACAGTTCTCAATATTTGGTGCAATCAGGAGGAACATCAATAAGACTCTTATATTGGACTCCTGGAGGGCAGACTTTGGCCTATTTAGGAGACTTATTCAGAGAGTTCCTTGGGAAGCGGCCCTTGAAAATAAAGGAGTTCAGAAAAGGTGGGTGTGCTTCAAAACGGAGATCCTGAGGGCAACAGAAACAGACTGTCCCTGCGTGCTGAAAGATGAGTCAGTGAGGGAAATGTCCAGCCTGGATGGGCAACAAGATTTTGAAGGAACTTGGGAATAAAAAGACAGTGTATTATCTTTGGAAGAAGGGTCAAGTCTCTCTGGAAGTATTTAAGGGGACTGCTAGAGAATGTAGGAAAAAAAAATAGGGAGGCCAAAGGTCAGTTTGGACTTTATTTGGTAACTTGTAAAAGATAATAAAAATTGTTTTTACACATATATTAATGGTAAAAGGAAGGGTAAGACCAACCTTTGCTCCTTATTGGATCAGGGAGGGAACTTAGTAACTACAGATGAGGAGAAGGCAGAAGTGCTTAACGCCTTCTCTGCCTCAGCCTTTAGTGGGAAGGTGGCTTGTTCTCAGGACAAGTGTTCTCCTGGGCTGGTACATGGTGTCATGGAGCAGAATCGTCCCCCTGTTATCCAGGAGGAGGCAATGACAGAACTGCTGAGCCACTTGGATGTTCATAAATCCATGGGACCAGATGGGATCCATCCAAAGGTGATGAGGGAGCTGGCAGAGGAGCTTGCAAAGTCACTCTCCATCATCTACCAACAGTCCTGGCTCACTGGCGAGGTTCCAGATGACTGGAAACTGGCCAATGTGATGCCCATCCACAAAAAAGGGTGGGAAGGAGAATTCTGGTAATTAGAGGCCAGTTAGCCTGACCTCACTACCCAGTAAGGTAATGGAACAGTTTATACTGAGTTAGTAGTTCAACTAGCAAGTCAAACCAGAGGAGCCCCAGAAAGTAGCCAACCTGGATTGTTCCTGGATGCTTTTTACATCTTTACACAGCTTGTGCCATGAACCAGACCAAGTAACTCCTCTTGCTGAAAAATATCGGCATGCTGGGTTAGACAGGCAACAGACTTAGCACAAGGCCGCAGAAACACCTGTAATGAGTATTAGAAGGCAGACACGAGCAGCCAGAGGAAGGAAGAAGACTGGTGGTCTTTGGCAGAAATACTAGACTACTAACCCTCAGATCAGAGATTTACTTTATCACACAAATAAATACGGATAATGATTTTACTACTACCAAGTAGTTTTGCAGATAAGGGAACCATTAACAGTTTAATTTTTGGCAATTTTAGGTTCTGTGTTTCTATCATTGCCTAGATTAAGTATTTACAGTTGTGCTTATACTTTGGTTTAAACACCAGAACACACTACATGCATTAAATTAGCCATTTAAATACAGAAGTCTCTCAATAGGTATTTTGCAAAAAGTAACATTCTGGAAGGTAACAGATATTCCATCATCAATTTCAAAAGAAAAAGTTTTGTCTCATTTCTTATGGAAAACCATAAGCCCGCATTTTAAAAACCTTATGTAGTAAAAGAGAAAACATAAAGATGATTCTTACCATAATCAAGCCATCATCATTTATTAACAAACATTACCTAACTGACTAAACATAGGAAAAGATACATTACAGCTGCTTATGAAAGTTGTGTCACTATATCTGAAACATTCATAGTTCCACAATTAGAGGTTGTTGGCACCATACTAGAATTTTTTTAATGTTTTTGAAGGATCAGTCCATCTGAAGCTTTAGTTGTCTCAATACTGGGATGACTACACTAACCAGCACAGGGAAAAACACACAGGGAAAAGACACAACTTCTAAAGTACAAGTATATAAGGTCTGATGGGTAAACATTAACTGTAGCACTTTTCAGGTGTATTTAAACAGTCTTTGCAGTCTCCTGGTAATAACCAGCCCTGAGGCTTCTCTCTTGCTCTGCCTGAACCTTTCACAACTCCCATACAGCTATGAAGCTTTTGTGCATGAAGCAGGCTTATCCGTTTTTCAGGTTTGTTCAACACAAAATGAAGGCTTGTTGATAGGAGAATAAGGAAAGCTGCTAGATACAAATTAGGCTAACACTGAACTTGCTGTGCCTGGCTAGCCTTTTGCTAGTCTGAAAAAGTAGTAGCAAGGACCACTTGGGGTGAGAGGGCAGGACCATCAAGTAGACAACACCTACTATCTTAATTGCAAGATCTTTTAAAATGGCCTAAGGTTTTGTGGGTGTCCCCTCACCTCCTCCTCCATAATTGCTACTGTTAGCAACTGTTTTTCTTTAAAAATTAAATCACTCTTGATGTTTGGTCATGGGAGCAAGTGTTCCTTTAGTATCGGGTTACTGGATGCATCTGCCCCAGATAACTGCCAGCAGTCCTACTGGCAAACACAGATCTTGACATTCTGAGTGCCTGGAAATTTTATTTCCCCCTTCCTCAATTCCTATCAGTAGGTCTGCTTTATAGAAGAACAGAAGCAGCCAGCAGTCTCCTCTGAGTATCAATTTATTGTACTGAAGACGTTGAATTAAGACAAGACTTTGAATTCCTCTCTTATGCACATTCAGAGAAACAATATCAATATTCAGCTGGCTTAAGTTTAACAATGCAGTAGTAAATTTACTTATCAATCTTCAAGACTAACCTTTATATGAATCAATCATGGACTACTTCTTAGATTAATTCCTCCCCTGATTCAGGCAGAACCTTTACCTTGACTGCTATCAGTCTCTGGGTAGCACATTATAATCCAGAGAGGAAAACATGATATGAAAGAGCTGAATTTGCTTATCTGAATTTCTTCATTGCATTGTATATCTTCCTGTTACAACTGTTAAATTGGAGTATTCTTGACCATAATGACAAGTCACTGCTANATATATATATATATATATATATATATATATATACACACACACAGAGTTTGTGTGGCCAGGTTCTGTTAGTGGAGGGGATGGCTAGATGGCTACAGGGAGCTTCTTTTCCCGGGGAAGCGGTGAGAAGCTCTCCCATATCTGACAGAGGCAATGCCAGACAGCTCCAGGATGGACCTACCACTGGCTAAGGCCAAGGCTATCAGCAATACTGGTGGCACCTCTGATCATACTTAAGAAGGAGAAAAAAGTTACTGTGCAGACAAAATTGCAACCAGAGAAGAGTGAGAATATCTGGTAAAATTTTGCAGATACCACAGTAAAGCAAAAGACGAGGGTAAGAAGGTGTTCTAGGTGCCAAAACAGAGATTCCCCTGTAGCCCAAACTTATCTGGCTATAAGTCTCTTGAGGGTCTTCTTGTGGTCATTTAAGACCATCCTATTCCTCAAAATTCCCTTTTATGGTCTCAGATCTTCTGAAGAATCTTTTTTCCTGAAGAGTATCTCAAATATGTGGCCAGGTCATTATGCATTTCTCTTATCACTTTTTACTCCAGCACTCCATCTCTGTTCTCAAAACTAAGACATCAACTAGTACATATTAATCACTAACATAAATTAATAACAAAGCATTAAGTGCCACAAGACTTATTAGTCACAACAGGGAGTTAGCGCAAGGCCACACTGACACCTGGTATTTGTACTAAGCATTGTGGGGTAAGAAACTAAGCACTAACCACGAATATAGGGGTCATACACTACTGTGCTAAAGTTAAAAGAATTTTTCAACATCTTCCCCCACTGCTGCATAGACTCCTACTTGAAGAAACATCACTTTTTCATCTGTAGTGGATGTTATGTTCAGTGGACATCCTGCTGCATATTGCTATGCATCTTTCCATTCTATCTTCCTGTTTGTAGTTGTGTGCACTAACTTTTCTTCATCTTGGAGTTTGATATCGCTCTTACAGACACAAAACATCAATCAGTACGTGTGCTTAATAATTCCAAAGCTAGTGACATTTTCAGTTCCTACAGCACTAAGCACTGCCCAGAGAAGTCTGTCAGAATTGACCCTTTCTTTGATCTCTTCTAAATTTCACACTGACTGCAATTCCTGCTGATGGTGTTTCCAGATCATCTAGTTGAAAGAGGCTACTCAAATCACTCCTTCACTTCAAGATGGATGAAATAACATACTGTTTTTCAGACACACAAGGCCATAAACAAGGGACATTTACAATTTAAGATCTTTCCTTCCTATTTCATAATTTCCACTCACTCAACCTGTCACATTTATTTCTCCATGTTCTTCCTTTCTGTGCAACCCCTGTGCCCAGAGCATGAGAATGAAACTGATTCTTCCCTCTCCTCAAAGCAAAGCAGTTCCTGCATCGGCAAACCTGACCGTAACACTATAAAGTCTCTGGTGACAGAAACTTTGTTATTTTGAAGATTTATAAAGAACACAATAAACTTATTGCAAAAAGCAGAAGCAAGACCTAATTCTTTACGACGTTCTCTATTCTGCAGGAGAACTTTAAAAAGTAAGAGTGGCCCATAGGGTAGCATGCCAACATTACACAGCTATTTTTAATCTCATGGTTTCTCAGCTGCACTCTTTTGTAAAGCTCTTTGTCATTTTATCTTCTCTTTTAAAATGACACCACTGGTGGGTAGCCTGGTGGGTAGCCCCATGACTTATTTAAAAGCTTAATTCTATTGCACTCTTATTTTACAGTAACAAACAATTCCTAAAAAAAGATACATCAAATTAGGTACCAGCAAAAATGGATATTGCAAATTTTCATATCAGAATCACAAGTAACAAAGCATGCATATGGTATTTATAATCTTGTTTACCCAAATTCATGTAAATAATGCACTGAAATTAATTATACACACATATTAGGAAAAAAGTTCCCTGTACCTAGGTGCTAGTGACATACTTGCACTCTCTTCTGTAAAATCCATTCTTTCATTTCTCAACACGATTTCAAACCCTAAAACTTTACACATAGTAGGTGATTGATTCTTTTTATGCATATTAATGATGGCTTTTTTTCTTCCTTTGGAACAAGAAAAGCTGAATTCTTTTTTATTTCAGAATAATGAAATTAAATGGCATGGAATTTAGTCACAATGAAGGCATGAAAATATGCCAACAATCCTGATTGATACAATGATCATGTTTGTAACACACTTAGCTCTCTTAATCTCAGGTCTACAGGTGTCAGCTGTTCAAACCACCACTACCGAAACACTGCTAAGATTTTTGCACCTATAAAAACCACTTATCTCTCTAGCACCACACCACCTTTTTTTCTCTATATACACTGTAGAAGAGAGTTACTAACACAAGGAAAATTTTTTAATTTTTTTTTTTNCTATTTGATTTTCTGGTTATTGAAGAAACCTAAAAAAAAGATACCCACTCAAACCATTACCTCGTCACATACCTCTACTGAAAGAGTCAAAACAACTTTTCAAGCCAAATGCACAATAATTAACTTACAAAGGTAGAGCATATGAATGTCAAGAGTAGCAGGCAGAATTCGACAAGATCACCATCTCAGCTTAATACCAAGATACACACTGAAGATCAAACCTGGCTGCAGCAACGGCCAGATAATGTGCAAGTTACTACCTGTCCACATGACTACTTATTGCTATTCCTGGTTTTTTAGTCAGAGATTAACATACCATGCCTCTTGCCAATTTGCTTCTGGCAGCTAAAAGAAAAACATATGGAACAGATATCATGAATGCTCTCATGCAGCACAGCCAGGAGAATGAGGGGATCAGGTCCTGCTAGCATGAGTTTAGGAAAGGCAGGTCCTGCTTGACCAACCTGATCTCCTTTTATGACCAGGTGGATTAATGGACCAGCCACTCAGTGGATGAGAGAAATGCTGTGGATGTTATCTATCAGACTCCAGTAAGGCCGTCAACACTGTGCCCCATGCCAACCTCTTGGAAACACTGGCACTGTCATTTGGACAGACTTACCTTGCTAGAAAATGTCTGGACAGATAAGCCCCGGGAGTGGTGGTGAATGGAGCTACATCCAGCTGGTGGCTGGCCAGGAGTGGGGTTCCCCAGGGCTCCATACTGGGGCTAGCCCTGTTCAGTCTCCTTACTGATGAGGGGATTGAATACACTGCCAGTGACTTAGCAGATGACACCAAGTTGGGTGGGAGTGTTATCTCTTGCAGGGATCTGGACAGGCTGGATCATGGGATGAGGCCAATGGTGTGGGATTCAACAAGGCCCACTCCCAGGTCCTGGCTTTGGGTCACAACAACCCCAGGCAGCTCCACAGGCTGGGGCAGAGTGGCTGGAAAGGACCTGGGGGTGCTGGTGGCAGCGGCTGAACCTAAGCCAGGGTGGGCCAGGTGGCCAATGGCATCCTGGCCTGGATCAGCAATGGTGTGGGCAGCAGGGCCAGGGCAGGGATTGTCCCCCTGTGCTGGGCACTGGCGAGGCCACACCTCGAGTGCCGTGTCCAGTTCCGGGCCCTCACTGCAAGAAAGACACTGAGGTGCTGGAGAGAATCCAGAGAAGGGCAATGGAGCTGGGGAAGAGTCTGGAGCACCAGTCCTGTGAGGAGCAGCTGAGGGAGCTGGGGGTGTTTATCCTGGAGAAAAGGAGGCTCAGGGGTGACCTTATCACTCCCTATACCTGCCTGACAGAAGGGTGTAGCCAGGGGTCGGCCTCCTGTTTCGGGCAGAGACACGACTAGAGGAAATGGCCTGAAGTTGTACCAGGGAAGGTTCAGATTGGACATCAGGAAAGCTTTCTTCAGGAAACGGGTCACCAAACATTGTCAGGCCTACCCAGGGATGTGGTGGAGTCACCATCCCTGAAACTGTTCACAAAGCAACTGGATGTGGCACTTAGTGCCATGATTTCGTTGACATGGTGGTGTTTGGTCACAGGTTATAATAAATGAAGTTGGAAGTCTTTTCCATACCTTTATGATTCTATATCACTGTGAACAAACACAGGTTTTTCGAATATTAATGCTTTTATAATCTGTAATGAGCTCTTCAAAGTGTAATTGCTTTGCTATATAAAGTAACACCCAGACTGAACAGCTATTTTGTCATTACAGAATAACAGTCCTAGAAACCAGCAGTCTGCAGTGCAAGTTTTATTTCTGTACAAACATACACACAATTATTTTAGGACTATGTTTCTTTATTCTGTAATCTCTCCATAAGTGAATACTCAGAGATCTGTCAGTATTTGCAGTTCTTCTGTTTTTGAAACAATGTTGCCACCACCTGGGCAAACCTCTAACTGCCAGGTATTGCTGGGGTGATAGTGTCAGTACCTGGAAAAAGAACAAATCCACACTTTCTCAATAGAATTATTTCCATAAACAAGATAATGAGATCTTCTAAAATTTGGTTTACTATTCATAAATCAATATTCAAATTCTGTGTTTCATTTTACATTAGACATGTAAAACTAAAATTTATTAGCTTTTGACCAACATTTGAAAAACTAACTTGAGAAACTACTTTTTATGTTCAGTAATATGATGTACAATTATCTGCAATTCTTAATAATCAGCTTACAAATGCTTCATACAATCACAACCAGTCTCTGTCTCTTCCTCAGACTTCATTCCAGTTAGCAAGGAAGCTAACATTGATACTCAGAAGAAAACCACAGCTTTTATCTCTGAAGATATGCTTTGGAGATTTGTTGCTTCTTCCACTCTCTGCCATTCATCATAAAGCATTACAGGAATGTTTCAGTCCACTCTTCAATAAAAAGCTGTGTTTTATAAAAGATTTTGAAGGAAAGTAGAAATTCTACTCCAAACTTCTGATGCACAGGAAGGTGACAGGCCACTACCTAACACAGGAAACAAGGAGCAACTAAAACTATCACGGAGTCCTTTAGTCTCAACAGAACCTTAATCTTTCTAAAAAAACTTTCATTAAAAAATGTACATACTTCAACTGAAGACTGGATTCAATCAGATATAGGACAATTTTTATATATAATGCAACTGAATACTTAGAACTTTTCCTTATACAGATTCTTCTTTATTTATGCATTTCTAGTTTGTTGAGAATTTCCTGCACAAGATACAGCCATATGCAAATGTGAGTGGGCATTTCACAAGAAGAAAATGTTTCCCACAGAAGTCAGTGCTTACATTCAATCATTAGGAACAAAATTTACCACTGAAACTTGGTAATGCCACGTGTATTTCTCAGAGGTACATGTGTTTCTCAGTGGTAATTGACAAGGGTACTGGGAAACTTCAGCTTACAACTTTCCTTCTTAAAGCTCATAGTACCAGAAGCTTAGGCCACATATAGCTCCTAATGCAGAGCTTGTGCAACATATAAAAACCTGTGGAATGCAGAATGCTTCATGCTTTTTCCACCAATTCCTGGTAAACTGAAGGTCCAAAACAAATCAGAACTTATTCTGCTGTTCCCATAAAGAGAACTTTAAAACTTAAGCCATGCTTTTAACACTCCTACATAATCTTTGAAATAAACTCACCCATTGATGATGACCTACTGTTTCTATAAAAATTTGCATATGATGGTACTTTGCAGTGCTCATTTCAACTCTTAATCATTACAATACATGAGAGTGAAAATGAGCATATTGAAAAGGTTTAAATATAACCTGCTCATTAATCAGCCTTTTGAAGAAAAAAATTATATACCAGATATAAAGTATTTAGGGGCCCCTTATCTTCCTGCATTTTTAAACTAAAATTGTTATTAAGAGTCTTTATCAATTATTTTCAATGGAAAATGGAATCAGCTGTTTCCAGCAAGATATATTTGGTTGTAAGAAATGTATAAAGTGTATGAGAAATTTGTTTTCCAATTAAAAATATATGAACACTTTAAATATCACTCCATGTTCTACTGCAAGAACAATTAATCACGTAACCAAACTATGGCAATGCCCTGGCAGTATGTTATTAAATAAGAAAAATAAATTACTTACATTGATAAACCTCATCTGTTTAGTGAAATACTTGTCCAAGATACTGAAATGAGTTATCAATCACTGCTACTCAGTTGTCTATTCCCATATTTTATCATAAGCAACTGAAGAGTTATCTCAGAGTTAATGAGTTATGCTGGATGTTCCTCTCATGGCAAGCCTGGTGTAGCTGTACTATATCACTGTCATCACTTTAAAGTGATTTTGTAAAAACCCACTTACAGAATGTCATTAAACACAAAACCATCTTTACATTCAAATAAACCCATCTTACCATGTTGTTGAAGGTGTGACCTGACTTTCAAGATAATTATTTTCCCCACTTGAAAATAAAAGTTCTTGATAAACATTAAACAGTGTACCTCATCTCAAGTTTCATGTTTTCAGGAAATTAACTACTCTAATTTTGAATTCTCCCATATTCTTGTTGACGGTACAGTTACTTTTTTAGGATCCTTCCCCTCTATTGGCATCCAAATTTTTCTTAACTCTTTTTCTATTTCTAGTTATTACTTTCTTTACTGATTCTAATGACTTCTTATTTTTACAGTCTAGGGACTTTAAGCATTCACTTTCACTCTTTCAAGAGAAATAAGACAACCTGGCTGAAAGAGCATTATTTTACATCTGTCTTCCCCTCTACTTTAAAAGGCCAATTCTTTCTACATTCACTCCAGAGAATTACAATACTCTTGCAAACTCGTATCTTTGTACTATTACTCATTAGAACACTCTGAATTAAGGCAAAACACATTAAAATCAGCACTTGCGCATTCATGGCACTTCAATCTCCAGAATTATTCCCTACATCCCAACAAAACTTATTCAAGTTGCTGGCTATTCTCCTAAGACCCTAATTACTCAGAGACAGGTAAAATCAGGAAAACAAGGTAATTTTCCTATGATGACAGAGGCAAAGGTGGTCTCAGGGTAAAGTTGCTACACCTTGAGTTCGACATGGAGATTCAAGACCTTAGGATATTGGTGGGACTACATCTACTATAGTAGCTTGAATCAAATCAAGTGTAGTGTTGTAGTTAATCCTGTGCTGCCTTTATTTACCACATGCTGATTTAGATCTCAAAGTAGTTTTTGAGTGCAGAACTTGCTTTTCTTAAGAAGAAAAGAAAGAAGAAATCATCATTTATAAAACATTTCAAAAACTAACAGCATATTAGGTGCTGTGGCAATGTGAAAGCCATACATGCGGCATATAAGTAAAAATTTTGTACACCTCTGAGCTCTCCAAAGTCTATATTGCAGATGCTCACTCCTGGAAAACAGACTAAATTTAGAAGCAAACTCTCTGAATCACAGATGATGGTGGTATAAGGAAACTTAACATCAATCACTTAGGAAACTCAAGATCAACTACTTGCATATATTGACCTGGTCTTACTACTCCCTACTACAGGCAAGGCCTCCAGTTCCAAAAGTGTTTTGGACCCTGAACTCAGCGTAGAAGAGCACAATTCACAACTGACAGAAAGAAAACACTAATTCTTTGCATCACACGCTCCACTATTTCTGTTCCAAATCCCTGACAAAGCCCAGTGCAGGCTTTGCCAGGGCAGTCAGATGGCTTTTGATCAAAGCAGGTGGCATAGACACTATCTCACACTATTTACACCCACCCCCAGCTTAAGGTGGGATGTTGGTCTGAAACAATCCCAGCCTGTCCTGATAGAACTACCCGGTCTTAATGAAGAGAGAGAAAGCAAGACCTGCCTGTTTTGCACACTCTGCAATATTTGATCCAGTACAGCACAAAGGGATCAAGCCCATCAGGCCCAGCACTGTCATAGAGCTACTCAGTCCTCCCTAAATCCATAGAGGAGACAGCAAATCACAGTGCAGACACACTACAGGGACCTTGCAGTGAAACCTGCACACAACATCTCACTGGTTTCCTCTACAACTCATTTTCTTTCCAGTGTTGCTCCAATCCTACAGTGGTCTCTATATGGTTAGGACACTGGGTGAGCTATGAATTATATATGCAGCAGATCTTCCTAATGTACAAGAAATAATGCTGTCCAACACTTGAAAAGAGAGCATTGCTTTCTCAGCACTTTTAAATTCCTGGTTTCTTTTAAAAACTAACTGTCAGAAATTTACCGTGTACATTTTAACTTCTATAGAGCTTCCTCAATTCCTATTACCTTTGCCATCCATATCTTTAAACTTCCTCCAAAGTTATTAAAGCCCACAAATGCCAGGTGTGATGACTCTGTTTGTACAGCATGGGATGCTGTTCGAAAATGCTGTGGGAGGCAGTTAGTTAACATCACCCACGGCAGTGGATGCAACCATCTGTAATCACTTCACTAGTGTCAGAATGATTTTTCTCCTCAGCCACAAGCCTGAGGGAGAACTGACATACTCTCCCACTCTGGAATATATGAAACCTTGTATCTTTTCTATACTGCCATCGAAAGGATGGCCATCCACAGAAGTAAAGGCATAAATTACAGTGGAAATGAATCACCAGTGTGCAGGAAAATAGAATCTCCTACATTCAATTAACCCCAAACAACAAAGGTCAGGGAGAACTGTATCTTGAAACAGTAATGAACATTCACAACTCCATTTTGTAAGGACAGAGGATGATGGTCTGTCAGCTGGAAATGGAGGGAAAAAAGGGTATCCAAACTAAGAGGTCACAGAAATTAAATTTGTAACAGCACAATACTTTGACACACGTTGTACTACAGAAAATTTGTCAGTTGTGTAGATCCATGTTCTCAGAACTCTTTAATAAATTATATGTTTTCTCTATAGACAAGTAGGTCTTGATCCCAGCCTATCTGGGATCCTCTAGTTGAATTTTATGACAGTTTGACAGTGACTTGCCATGAGATGCTCACAGCTGCTTCCATTTCCTCCTGCACAGTTTGACCTTCAAATGTAATAAAAATACTTTATTGTTCTTCATCCAAATACCTCATAAAAACTTTTGAGTAGTTCTGACTGCAAAGGGTATGACAAGGCGGCATTTCAGATTATTCCAAGAACAGTTGATAGCCTGTTATGCACCTGCGTAGCAAATTCATAACCCATATTCCTAAATTTAGCACACAAAAGGTCTAAAAAACACTGAATTATTGCCTAAGCAGAAAAAAAATATGATACAAACCTACCTTCTCAAACCAACAATTTCACATCAGTTTTCACTCACTACCTTGTGAGTATACTCAGAAGATATTACTTGTTCCTCCATTTTTCCAGCACTCATACCAGTTAACATGATTCGTGGAGGGTCTGTTTTTTCTTTTATGGTCACTAAAAACTTCTGTTTAGCCCAGTTAATTTATTGCTATACTTCCTGGTCTTCACCCACATTAGAGTAACACATTAGGGTAATTTGTACTTGTTCTTTTCACCACTGGAAGAGGTACAGCTATGACAAGTCCTTTGTGAGTTTTCACAGATTCTTCGTAAGACCTTCACAGGATATTTTCTATCTGTTTTCAAAATTTTTGTGAAGCCTGATGCTGCTTTTATTCTACTTATTTCCCTTTCTCCTTAACGACTAATGTTAAAAGCCACATCTCATGGTCAAGTATGTCTAACAGTGAGTATTGTCAACTACTGTAACATAAGATAAATCAACACAACATAAAGCAACGTTTGAACACTTTCATTAAAAAAAAAACACATCCTTTCCTTTTTTGTTAGCAGAAGGCATCCTTACTTCTTTCAGAGTTGCGTCATTCTGCTGATGTTGAGTGATTAAGGGTTTTTTAGATCAAGCTAAAGCACAGTGACAAATATACAGAAAAGAAGCAGAATTTTCACAAGTAGTATTTTCACAAAATCATAGCAGCAGTACTTCACATATGAACTCTCCTATTCTCTATTTACATAGAAAAAGGGAGAATTTACTGACTGTGAATGATCACATGAAAAATACGGTCTTACTCCTCAGTATGCCAAATTTCTTTTTGTACAGCTGAATTGTAAAAAGCCTTCTCTCAATTTGATGTCAAAGATGAAAGAGAAGGATGGGAAAAGTGAATTAAACATTAGGCCTGTTCCAGATTTCCTATTCCGCTTTTTAATACACAATTTTTTCCCAGATAACATGCATTTGACTGGGTCAAACTAGAGGAATTAAAAAGCCTAATGGTAAACTATTAGAAAAAACTGAGGTAAGTATGGTCAGAAATTATTAGACACTTTGTAAAATTCCACCATTTCACTTTTTTTCAAGACATCTTGCAGAATTTCATGCCATATAACGGCTTATCCTCTTCATTCCCACTTCTGTGCCATTTCTAGCTTGCAATTTATTCTTCATCAGTAATTTTATTGTTTTATTAAAGTTTTCTACAGGAAGTAGAAAAGTATTTTCGACATCAAATGACTGAAAAGTTACCAGCAATGAGAAAGAAAACAGAGGAAAGAGAAGATCTCTCCCTTTTGGTGGCAGTAAAACATTGTGTCAGTGCAAGATGGGAGCGCAGAATTTTCAAGATATCATGAGAAAGTTAAACAAGGAGAAGACTAAGAGAGAAAAACCTAGTAACAGAAGAATACTGATAATTCAGCAGATCTGCATTGTGTCATCTGTATCACTAAATGCACACTCCAGGCACAAGAGCCTTAAGATTCATGTAAGTGCTGCTCTCACGTATTTCAGAGCTGCAACTGCAGAGCATTTAAGAGCCAATCCTTCCAGCTCAAAGAAAAATCAGAGCAACTTCAGCTCTGGAGTGTAATTCTCAGTATTATTACAGTCCATCTGAACAAAATTGAGAAACATAAGGGCTGCCACAATGTGGTCTTACATACAATTATTTCAATTCTTTACTAACTTTAAAAGCCTCTTATACTGTGCTCCTGCAGAATATGTTCTGCCTTTCCTGTCCTCCTACTACTGTGACTACAGCTGCAAACACAGCAATAAACCTGAAAGCTGCAGCAGTAGTTGGCTATGTGAAAGGCATGCCAGCATAAGTTCTAATACCAAGAAAAAAACTACCAGTATTTCTGATAGAAGAAATAATTTTTGATTGTTTAATATGGACTGACACTGCAGCAACCATACAGAATAAATCTGACTGTAGTTTTCACTCTTTCTTGTGGCTAAAAGACAAAGCCTTTTGTACACTCCTCAAAGTAAGCATGAAACCCAGCAGTGAGAAGACCAGAAGTTGAAACAAGATCAAGAAAACCTGGAAGCACATTAACTACAGCAGCATATCAACCCTGAGGAAAAACACACTACTGAAAAAAGAGTGTTCACAACTTCTTCCCAGATTCTTGTTTGATACTTGCTTTAAGTCAATGCCAGTTGTTCAGGAAGCTAAACAGCAAAACATGTCAGGGGAACTGTTCTAAAGGGAAAATTACTCCAGCACACACTACGTTATGCGTTTCTAAAGAGAAGGCATACTGATTAAGTAACTCCACAGTCTCAGACTTTCTGCGTCTTGCTGGATTCTGAAGAATAACAAATAAAAAGTGTCCACAGCCTCAGGATGCTCTAGCTGATGCAGTCATACAAAAGATGTGGAGTACAGCAAGGAGATAAACAAGCCTGTGCAGAGAGAGGAAGGACTACTATAAAACATTTTAGCATATGCACCTGGCCATCTTCAGGGAACCCGCCTTCCGCCAATTATTTACAATGCAGCATATCCTAGAGAATAAGGGCATGTGTAGAGAATAAGGACATCTGGATTCCTGGAACATGGGCAGAAACCTAGAAAACCATTTTCTACGGGAGTGCAATAAGTGTACATGTAAGAATTAATTTCACACGACATAAAAAGTTAGGTTGGAAAAAACCTCTGAGATCAAGTACAACCAATCTTTGACCAAACACCACCATGTCAACTAAACCATGGCATTAAGTGTCACGTCCAGTTGCTTTGTGAACAGTTTCAGGGATGATGACTCCACCACTTCCCTGGGCAGGCCTGCCAATGTTTAACGGCCCTTTCCGTGAAGGAATTCTTCCTGATGTCCAACTTGAACCTACCCTGGTACAACTCACGGTCATTTCCTCTAGTCGTGTCTCTGTTTGCCCGAAACAGGAGGCCGACCCCTGGCTACACCCTTCTGTCAGGCAGGTATAGAGAGTGATAAGGTCACCCCTGAGCCTCCTTTTCTCCAGGATACGCACCCCCAGCTCCCTCAGCTGCTGCTCACAGGACTTGTGCTTCAGACCCTTCCCCAGCTCCATTACCCTTCTCTGGACTCTAGCTTTTAAAAGCTTATGTAGAAGCGCTCCGAATTACCAAGAATAGCAGATAATTGCTGCCTACCTACCTAGTACAGGCTGCACTTTGAAACCCTCCAGTGAGTGGCTTTACGGTGTTTCCGGCATTAGAGCACCAGAAACCCGCACGTGTTTCCCGATGCGCGGCACTTTCATTCCCGTTACTGCTCAGCCACTATAATTTTTTTATCAGCCGCCATCCAGCGGGCAGCGGCGGGCGGGTGAGAGGCCGCGCAGGGCAGGGCTCCCCCCGCGCCCGTCCGCAGCCGCCGGTGCGGCCCCGGAGCGTACCTGCGTGGCTCTCGTGCTTGGGCACCCGGTAGTACTTGTTGCCAAAATGGTCGGTGCCCACCAGCTCCTTGGCAGGCCCCACGAACCGCAGCCGCAGAGCGCGGAGAGCCTGCCAGGCGCGGCTCATGACGGGATTCCGACGGCAAGGCAGGGACAATTCCCCGGGGCAGGGACACAGACAGGGACCCGGGCACACGGAGCACGCACCGCGTCCCGACCCCGCCGCCTCGCACTCGGCGGAGCAGAGCGCAGCGCCGCCCTGCCCGGCCCGAGCCGAGCCCGCCTATGGGCGCCGGGCGCGCCAGCAACGCCGCTGCCCATTGGCGCCGCCCGCCGCAAGATGGCGGCGCGGCGCAGAGCGGGCCTGGTACTCCCGCCATGTTGGGGCTCGTGGCTGCTCGCCAGGCCGGGCTGGACGACCCCGCGCGGCTGCGCCGGGCCGAGCGCACCCGGAGGTACCGGGGCCGGGGCGGGTGACCCTGCGCGGGGAGGCCCCGGACCGGCAGCCCTGCCTCCCCCCTGCCGCGGAGCCTCGCTTGCCCGGCCCGCACTGGGGCGGCCCAGGGCGGGGTGAGGGCCTGCACCGCTGCAGCCCCCGTGTGCGCGGGGGAGCTGCACGCCCACCGCCTCGTCTCGGAGTGCCCCGCGGGGCTGTGGCGGTGTGGGTGGGTCAGCAGCCCTGGGGTTTGTGTACTCAGCCCTGGGCGAAGTGTGCACGGCGCAATAAGCTGTGCCTCAATGCCCACACCTCGGGTTACTGCCCTTGCTATCGGCGCCGTTCCTGCAGGGGTTCAGTCTGCGTGCGGCTGTGCTCCGCTTGTGAGAAAATAGATGTTTGGAATGCCCTCAGCTACTCGTCCTTGCTTTTCCCAAGCCCGGGCTTTTGCCAAGTTGAAGAGGAGTTAGATGCGGGGGTGTTCTTAGCAGTTTCTTGGGAAGTGGTGGCAGCATAGACGGATTGTTAATATTCCTGCTAAAGGTCATAATGTGGTATTTGTTCAGGATCAGAGAATCTACTTTGCGGATGTATTTCGAGATAAATCCAATAAAGCCTACCTTCGTTCAGTTACTCACACAACTTCTGGATCTATGTTGGTGGTTTATGACTTTATGATGCTGTATTATTGTAAAACAAATATTTAAACTTGAAATGAATTTTGGTAGTTCGTGAAACTTCTTTCTGGCTTCATTTTGACGACTGTGCCCTCAGCACTCATGTAGCATTCAGGGTGAAGGACGGTATTACGCTGGGCAGACTTAACCCTACTTGGACAATTTTCTGCTTAGCATTTCCTTTCCTAAACGTTTTAAATTTGACTTAAAAAAAAAAAAACAAAACTGTAGTCTTAAGTGGATTTTATTTATAGCTACATTTTGAAGTCATATGTTTTAACACATTTCCATAGGAAGATTTCTTGCTTCCTAAAATTCCATCTGGAGCTCAAAGGTTTTAATTGGATATCTCGTATATGTCAGAATTCTTATTCTAGGTAAATTCTTGCACAATTATATTTCACATAGTTTAAGAGAGCTTAAACGATTAGCTGCTTTTATAGCATGTCTTACAGACGTGATCATGGGGACCTGCTTGTAGCTGCCTAAGGTTCTCATGTCAGGATTTTTGCCACTTGAGCTGAAGCTGGGTAGGGGTACTCTGCCTCACAGCTTTTCGGTTACCTACTTAGTTACGTTTTTGTTGTGGTTTGCATAAAGTGGTGCCATAGGAAGCTCTGATCATGTTGCAAGGCTAAATTTTATATCAGGTAGCATGACTTAATGGGGCAGAATATCTCTTTTTGGACTATGCAGTATTAATGTATTTAAAAATACAAGTTAAGAATTGCAGGTCAGAAAAGGTTGTCTTGGAACTTTCCTCATTGGGGGTAGCCTAGCTTTTGTTTAGTATTGCAGAAAATGTAGCATACATGCTTCCTTTCATTAAAGGAAATACTGTAAACTTGATAAACTAAATTACTTTGTCCACTAGGTGTCCGTAGTTTCAAGCAGGATGAAGCCTGAAAGTATATTACATGATGAAGCTTCAAAGTAGCCAGTATTTGTGGTGATCACGACCTTCTTAATTGCAATTTTTCTTAGTGTTTTCAAATTACATTCCAGGTTTTGTTTAATATGTTGACCCCAAGTGCAGTTTGGCTTTTTCTTTGAGCCCATTTTACGTATGTATTTCTCTTTTGCCTTCCAAACAACAAAGTATTTTTTTCTGCCAATTTCACAAGACTTATTTCTGTCTCTGTATTGTGTAGTTTTTGCAAAAAAAAAGGCAAGAATGAGTTAAATGCATTGAAGAAGCATGTAACTAGGTTTCAGTTGTTCAGAGCTACATAATAACATTTAATAATTCTGCTCTTGTTGTTCCTCTCCTTTTTTTGCGGTAGGGTTCTAAGTTTGGAATTAAATAAAGATAGAGATGTGGAAAGAATACATGGAAGCGGTATCAACACCCTTGATATTGAACCTATTGAGGGAAGATAGTAAGTATGTACTTTGGTTGGTAAAAATGTACATAAGTAACTCACTGTGTTTTGGTACTATGAATTTGCTGTCTTGTTGAACACCTTATTATATTGAGCATATTGAGATTGTGAGTGTTTTAACTTTTGTGCTTTATTAACACTTTCAGCATGTTATCGGGTGGATCAGATGGTGTTATTGTACTTTATGACCTTGAAAACTTGAGCAAGAAACCGAGTTACACATGTAAAGCACTTTTTTCTGTTGGAAGGTAAGTACTCTGGAAGTCTTTCAAAAGTCATGATATAGCTCCTGTGTGGCTATAATTAACCTTGCAAATTAATGTCTGTTCTTATTTCTAGGATAAAAAGACTGTAGAAAATACTGCCAGAAGTCCTTGAAGGGTTAGCAGGAGCTAATTGTTTCTTTTTGATTTGTCTGCTGTAAACATTACAGTATATGTACAGTGACTGTGGTATTGTTTGAGCAAATTTATAGCAGTTTCAAAAGTTAAAATGAAGGATATCAATTGTACTAATACAGGAACTAAAATTAGACAGTTGTATGTTGCTCTAGACACCACAAAGAGAAGTCGGAGTTAGTACTCTAACCTCATATTTTAACATTAAAAAAAGAAGACGGGGGGGAAACCCCCCCCAACCTTCCTCTAATTTATAATTTCTCACCTGTGAGTTTTCTTATTATTTCATGTTGAAATTTGGTGCCTCTGTGCCAGTAACTGAGAAGGAAGTTTTGGTACTGCTGTAGAAATACTCCCCCTGTATTCCCCAAATATATATAATACATATATTTGAGTAAATATACTTTTAAGCAGGATTATTATGCAATTATTTGCATAATCCTTTTAATCTGATTGGAAAAAATCTAATACCTATTTGCAGTTGTTTGTTTTATTTTCCCTCTCTCTTTCCAGCTTTACTAGTGACTATTTTTAGTTCATCAGGTGTTCAGCAGGTGCAGAAGTGATTTATACAGACGTTCTTAAGAACATGTTTGAATGAAGATGTGTTACTGAAAACATGGGATGTATTTTTCTGAAGAACTACTGTGCTGTGTGTAATCTTTATAGAGTCAAAGCCTTCATTGATTTGTCTGGCTGTCCCTGCAGGCAATACAAATTTTTCCATTACAGACATTAAGTCTTCTAGCAGTGGCTGTTTTTTCCTTTGTTTGGATAATAGGCTTTTCTAGTAAGTTAGAACTTGACCTAAGACTCACAGTAAGAGATATTCTGCTCTGTAAAAGATTGGTAGCTGCATTTTCTCCATTTTTTTTCCCAGTCTACAAATTATTTTAAGTCTGTAAGTCAGCATCTTCATGAGTCAGATATACAAGAACAGAACAGATTTACAACAATAAAAAACCTTAACAATATCTTGCATCATGAGAAAAAAAAGACAAATAGAGCATAGCTAATAGGGCAAGTGTTGTTGGCTGGGCTTCTTGCACAAAATTATTTTAAATTGTAGTTAAGAACATATAATGACTATACATCCCAAAATCTCAAGACAGAAATTAATTCTGAGACAGATGCAGCAAATTGAAGGAATTCATGCTAAGAAGGCACAGTTTAAAAGCTGTAAAATCTGCTAAAATCAGGCCATCATTAACTTCAGTTAGGTCAGTAGAAATATTCCATCCTTGAAGATTCTGTTTGGGAGGTTGGTCAGTTGGTTGTCTGTTTCTTGAGTAGGTGTTAATTTGCATAGATGCGTCTTTTATTTCTTACCACTCGAGGTGTAAATTTTGTTGGTAGGATTGGATTTTGTGTGGCACTGCTCTAAATGACAGTTACTATTGCTTAAATAAAGTTAGTAGGTTTCTTGCCTCAGCTATTTATTCATAGTATTCATGAAGCTTTCTAGTATGTTTTAAATGGTTACTGTAACTAATCAGCTACAGTTTGTGTGTATCTTCAGATATTTGGAATATTATTCAGAGTTTCTGACTTAATAAATAATTTTATACTACAGGAACACTTTCCCTCTGACTGTCTAGCGCCTATCTTTGAAGGATGTAGTGCTGACATGTTGTGAAAGTTTGCCTGTCTTCCAAGTTTTCAGGGCAGAGCACAGGTCTGCACTCAAAGTTGCTCAAACAATAAGCTCCTGCTAGAGGCCCTTTAAAGCTGTTTCTGAATAGACCCTGAGCTGGGCTTGCTGATGATTCAGTAGTATAGAGCAACAAAAGAGAGATTCCCTGGTGGTAGGCTGTGAATCTCATGTTTCTCATCTAGAATATAGGGCCACAATTGCAAATACAAAAATAAAACTTTCCCTGTTTTCCTGAGAGTCAGCACAGAGAGCTTTACCTCGTTTCATATGATTCATACTGCCCTGTGACAAAAACTGCCAATTAAGAGTAACCAAACTGTACCAGTTTCTAGATAATAAGCAGAAAATGCTTATCTTTAAAGTAGTCTCTACTACTCAAAACATGTCTAGGAAGAATGAATGTCAGTGACCTATTATCCATAGAATAAATTCTGTAGAAAAGGCTGGGATACTTTGAGTAATGGATGAAAATACTTCATATGGAATGAACTGGGAATAATGTACATCCTGAGACATGAAACAAGGCTGAACGGCATGTAGCTACTACTAAGCTTAGCCAGATCAAAGATGATTCCTCCTGAGCTTCTTGAGAGTTTCCTAGTTCATTCTTCAGCCCTGTGGATTACGGGAGAATTAATTGTTCTTGTGCAGGGTTGATTACAGACCAGTGTTGTGCACTTACAGTTACTGTACCTGAAAAATTAGTTCCATGGGTTTAGATTTTTCTGCACAGTGCTTAGAAATGCCTTTCCAGGAGTAAGCTCACTCTGAATCAAGCTTGATTTCTTGACTCTGCAGGTACTAAATATTTTTAGCTTGCCATGGTTTAACTCCAGCCAGCAAGCAAGTTCTGCACAGGTGCTGGCTCACTCCCCTACCAGTGGGATCAGGGAGAGAAGTGGAAGGGTAACAGCTAGAAAACTCCTGGGCTGAGATAATTTAATAGGGAAAGCAAAAGCTGCAAACACGAGCAGACCTAGGAATTTATCCACTGCTTCAGCCATCTCCAGGAAAGCAGGGCCACATCATACATGATAGTTACTTGGGAAGACAGATGCCGTAATTCCAAATGTATCTTGTGTCCTCCTCCTCCCTTCTTGCCCCCATCTTTATATGCGGAGCTTGATACTACATGGTCTGGAATATCTCTTTGGTCAGCTGAGGTCCCCTGTCCTGGCTGTGTCTCCTCCCAAACTGCCAGGCACTCCCAGTCCCTTCTCCAGCATGTCAGTATGAAAAGCAGAAAAGGCCTTGGCTCTCTGTAAGCCCTGCTCAGCAATAATAAAAGCATCTCTATGTTACCAATGCTGTTCAGCACAAATCCAAAATGTATCCCATGCCAGGCACTGTGAAGAAAATTGATTCTACTCCAGCCAAAACCAGCTCACCTCCCTGAAGAATAGATGCATGAAATTTGTTGACTTTTAGCACTGTGCCAGAGTAACAGGCCATTCTAGGATATGCCTCAGAGGTGGAGGAGCAATGCAGAAATCATTACTCTAAGCTCAAGAGTTGCTCCATATCTGTTGCTTAGTAATGTCAGTGCAAGTTTAAGGCTAACTCTCCTGTCTGTTTTGCTTTGTAGCAACCCAAGTGAGCGGAAAGATTTATTAGCTCAGATGAAATAAGATCTACAGATGTTATTGAAAATGGAAGATTTTCCCAACTCCTAGTGTTAGGTTAGTCTGTCAGTGCCCTGGGAAAGCTGAGACCTGTGTCCAACTATCCCCTCAGCAACCTGTTACAGGGACCCTTCACTGAATAGTCCAGTTGTATCAGAGCGTCGTTCGACTGACTTGTTCAGGGACACACAAAAACAGCATAAGAGAGACCCCCTCAGTGGAGTTTCCTACTTTATTCAAGTATGGTGCCCACTGCGAGTGAGTGCCAGTGTCCATGAAGGACTCACTCTAACTGTGGAATAACATTCTTTATTAGTAAGAGAAAAATGTGACAGGTTAAGGTTCAAGGCCTGCCAGTGATTGTTTCTGACTGCAAAACCCTGTCCAGACCAATATACAGACAAGGTTTAATCCCTAATAAAGCACACATAGAGTAAGGCTCTTAGTAACAGGCATTCTTCTGGGGAAGCAGACAGATCACCTTGTTGGCTGGTCCCAGAAGTTACGATGGAATCTTCCCTGACTTCACCATTCTTGACTTACTTTTCTATTATTCCATTATGTTTAGTTGGAGCTTCAGGTACTATTCCTTGGTTACTAAATGGTGTAAAATTCTTTCCCTTTGCTCTTAAAGATACAGTCAATGAAATGCAGAGCACATGCTTGATGAGGTGTAACTTGAAGTTAGCTCAACTGGTTTGAGCAAGGTGCTAATATTGCCAGGGTTGTGGGTTTGATTTCCATATGGGCCATTCACTTGAGAGTTGGACTTGATCCTTGTGTTTGCCTTCCAACTGAGAATATTCTGTGATTCTGAACTTTGCAATGGAGGTCTGTTTTAGTATTACAATTAGATGATAATGAACCAAGTTCATCCAAGGAGAGCGATTTCACCACAGTTGCTGGTTCAACAGCAAGATATCTTCTTCTATCTCCCTTGGTGGACAGGTGCTATGTGATTCATCAGATAGAAAGTACCCCTCCTTGCATGGATTTCAACAGTGCCTGGCTGTGGTGTCTCAGCTTCACTCCCCATTTCATCTGCCTTGGCAGGTGCTTGAGGTTGCAGGCTGTTTGTAGGGGGAATCATTATGAAATGGCTTTCAGTCATGCTCACCACATTCCATCCAGAAGAAGCAGCTGCACTTCACCTTATAATTCCCAGATCATTATGATTTCTGTTAGGATGTGAATATAACTTCTCAATTTCCTCTAATTTTACCCCTAGCCATCTTTCTAAATCCACCCATGACTCAAGCTTCACAATATCCAAAGAGAATTTGAGAGTGTTTCACACTTTTATGCAGTGCAGATGATCTAATACCTTTCTAGTATGTGGTTATCTGGTATTAGTGATGGTAGCTAATAGGCTAATTGTTATGTAATTATCCAAACCTTAACATAAAATCTAATTATTAGAACAAAAAGCAAAAGAGTTACTATCAACAAGATGACAAAATGGTGAAGCGCTCTGTTGAGAATTCTGGTAGCTTTTAGTGATCATCCAAAAATGATGTCCCACCACTTTCTTCACCTACTCCATCTTGTGATTTATTTCTTCCACATCATGATGGACAGTAAACAAAGTCTGTTGTCCATGTTTTTGGTGTTTGTTTTGAACAAGCAGCTCAGGTCTTCGTGCTTTAACAATTTCTGTACCAGCATGAGATTCATACCTGTGAGAGTCAGCTGCAATGTTGAATCAGGGTATGATTAGATTTTAATAGTTTAATAGGATACAATAGGAGCTGAATAACTAAAATGACATTTCATAGTGTTGACAAATTTATAGCACAAATACGAGAGTGATTACTTGTGTCCACAGTAATGTTATCCAGAAATGCAAAATTACAAGAGGGTCTCATAAAAGCGCATCATTTACCAATATACACAGTTTCCAAGTTCTCATTAGGAGGAATCTCAAAATAAGTAACATTTTGCTTAGTGTCATGACAAATACCTTGGGTTTTGATGGTGTTACATTCACAAATGTATCCTTGTTGCTGTCATGCAATGCACATGTTGGCATCGGCAGTCTCCCATTTACTTCCGTCTTTTCAGGCCCATACTCTGTGCTCCAGAGGATAAGTATAGTCTTGTTGTGGTTTATCCTAATGCAATGACTGGGTATATATCATATAGTGAAGCATTGTGTATTGTTAACGCAAAAGCTGTGGCAGTGCTGCTAATGGGATCATACGTAAAATTGACTAAGTACCAGCAGAACTAGAATTTCTTTGAAATTCAATTGTATTATCCCAAATTCTCTCTCAAATTTCAATGAGTAATGGTTTCTTCGCCTTCTCTTATGATTGTAGCTGTCATCAGTGCATCCATAGTTGAGCTTGGATAGAAGTAAGAGCTAAAGAAACATTTGTTTGGACTATGCTAAGTGCATCTGTTATCAATTGATGGTCTTTTTCATTAACTCTCTCCTACTGAGGTAATATATCTATTCGAAACCATTGATCAGTTCCCAAAGCCAAAAGGGAAGATCATAGAGGGTGTTCCAGTTAAATTAAGTCACTATTTATTGTGACTAGTTTTGTTCCTTAGTAAATCAGAGTCTATGCCATTATCTCAATCCACAGCTTTTCACACCTTGACCATTTGAATGCTCTCCCTCATCCTGTTGCCGAGGGTAGAGTGAGCAAACAGCTGGTTTTGAGCCCCTGAAGCTGGATCCATGTGAATCCAACTCAGATATGAGTCATCTACCAGGTATTTGAATGGCATATATTATTCAGAGCCTGGTCAGTTGAGTATGTATCCTGGAGCTGTCAAGATTGGCTCTGCTGCCAATTCTTTCTGCCACAGATAATTATTAATTATATTACTCTCTAGTTATTAGTCTCTAAGTATCCACACTTCAGTTGAAAGTTTCTTGTTGTTCTTCCTCTTTCATTTCTGAATGTAAATATAGATGACTCTTGAGTAACTTAGCCTACTGCTCTCTGGTGACTTTGTCAGACAGGGATTGCCAATAACTATGTAGCTCTAATAATTCACTAATGCTAATGAATTTTTTGAACTGTGTGTGTGATTGTATTTTTCAGTGGATCCATTTTTAAGAAGCATGGTTCCTAGTGTTTGGCCATCACATTCAGCATGAGATCTGTAAATATTGCAACTTAAAAATTTCAAAAGACATTTTTTATGCTTGAGATAGGCTACAGTTACCATATTTTGGAAAGGCAATGATCTGTAGTTTCTTGAAATGAAGACTCTTCAAAGTAATGAGTGTTAATTGTATGAAAATGAAGCCAACAAAAACATAGTTCTTCTTGAAAACCTCAGGACAAATTAAGGAAAATGTTTGTTTTCAACTTGTCATCAAATACTAAAATGACTATGAGATGATTATCAAAGCTCTAACCATTTGTAATATTTTTCTTGATTTTAGGAGTCATCCTGATGTACATAAATTCAGTGTGGAGACAGTCCAGTGGTATCCTCATGACACTGGCATGTTTACATCGAGCTCATTTGATAAAACCTTGAAAATATGGGATACAAATACTTTACAAGTAAGAGAGTTTCTACAGATTTCAACCTTCTTTATGTACATGTTATTTATTGCATATCTGAAGTTCTTGCAGAGGTGGACAGGACTATGCATCCTGAGGATGAAAACCAGCCACCTGTTAGAACTCTGGGTGCAGCAGCAGGGTGATCTGGTCCTGGCATTCGTGTACACCTTGGTGTGTACCTGCCCATTTCTGAAGACCTGAATGTCTAAACTGTAGGAGAGCTTGGAACCCTTTTGACAGTTCCTTTCTGCTTTTGCTGTGAACAGGAATACAGCTAGCTGAATTTTTGCTGGGTCACCTTGTCCAGCAAAGTAATCTGCAGTTCATTCTTGGGGATTGTTGAATCTAGTGGCAGTGTACAGCAGGGAGATTTATTTTTAATAACCAGCATGTAATAACCAGTGCTTTTGAAGGACAGATGGTCTTGACATGCAGGATCCAGGTCCAAAATGCTGCCGTTGTAAGCACTATAGACACAATTTCTAAAACTCAGTAGAGAATGAGAGAAACCATTAAAAATACTCTAACCAATGTAACTGACATTAATAAGGTAAACAGATTATTTAGGAATTTGTGTTGTTTTGACTCACTAATCCGCGCATCTTGTGTTGAACTGTGAATTCATGGCTGTAGTTTGTCCTGTTCCCTGTGAACATTTACATTGAATCATAGTATCATTGATATGTAAATATTCATAGGGAACAGGAATTTACATTAATAATATTTGACTGCTGTTTCACAGATAGTGAAAGATATTTTTTTGAAAAGGGTCTGTCATCCTAGGGACATAATAGGGAGCCATTTCTTTAACTTCATATATATATATATA
>VZDJ01000230.1:709969-802315 GCA_008694505.1 Cyanoderma ruficeps
TATATATATATATATATAAAGTTATGTTTGCAGTTGCTAAATCTTCTCATAAACAATTAAGTTTCCAGATAGTTCTGTGAGCATCTCTTGAAAGACATAGTGTGGTCATAAAGGTTATTGAATGACCTGTTCTGCCACTAAATGGTGTTTTTGAAAGTACAGACAACTCACTTTAAAGAGATTTTTTCATATACTTTATTTTAGAATGAGACAACAAAAGCAGTTTCTGTGAAAGCAATTGTACTTATTGAAGTAAATATGTTCCATTAGTTTTAAGCACTCATGAGGCAGATAATAGTTTCATATGGAAGTGTTCTATTTTTTTTAGGAATTGAAAATAATGTGTAGTATTCGTGAATGAAAAGGGGCTTTAAACTTTAAGTGCCTTCCTTCTGTTGATTCTATTTCCATATGATAACCTTTTTATTTACTTACTAGCTTTATTAATTTTTGATAACTGTAATTATTTCCATTCATGCTTATCATTTATCAGTTTTCTTGATCTGTGTTTTGGGTCATCTCTGAGCTCTGGTGTTGTCCTACTGTTGGAAACAGGCTTACTCTGTGATGTTTGTGTGATCTGGCATCTAACCAGGAGAGTTATTATTACTATGTGAATAGTAATATTTGCATTAGTCTTACTTGTAGCTGTTACTTGAAAAATAATGGTGAGCATTTACATTCTGCTAATATAGTTGCATTATAATTAATTTAATGTTTTTATTATCAGCCTGCAGATATATTTCACTTTGAGGGAACAGTCTATAGCCATCACATGTCTCCAGTTGCTACAAAGCATTGTTTAATAGCAGGTATGTATCTGTTTTTAAGAAACAGATATATATAAATACAGATATATAGATAGATAATGTTTATAATAATAAGCAAGTAGTATCTCAGTTGAGGTTTTTTTCCCCTACTCTATCTTACTTTTACATAAATCAAGTCTTTATAAGATGTAAGTTTACTGGTACAGTAAAATATTATCCATTAGTTGGATGATGTCAATGAGAGTATCATATTTGTTCTTCTGAAATGATGCATCAATCAGTTCTCCTGACTGATAAAATTCTTAGCTATAATTAGATTCGTTCATTACGTAAGTTATCATTTAAAGGTTATTAGATCCAAATATAGTAAATTTTGTAAATAGATTAGCGTATTGCTTACATGTACACAATTTAACTATGTTTAGCAAAAAGATACTTCAGGAGGTATTTTTAGGTTTCTCAAGTATGGTCTTGTTTACCCCCAGTTTTTAAATTTTGTTTGTTACATGGTAAATTAGTTTGAACTAAAAATGTAAATCTATTAATAGAAGCATTGCTCTGACCGGATGAACAGTTACACAGCTAGCATTTTTCTTCTATTTTTCTGTCATTGCTAAGATTTTGTTGTTGTTGTTGTTCTCTCAAATGCTGGGAGGTTTTTTAGCTGTCTTTGTTTCTCTTGTTACAGTTGGTACCAAAAGCCCCAAAGTACAGCTCTGTGACTTGAAGTCTGGATCCAGTTCTCACATTCTCCAGGGTACTTTTTAGTCTGAAACATAAATGTTAAACAATAACTACTTTGAGTAAAAACAAGTCCGGTAAAGAAATACTGTATACAATGTATTCTTTGTCAGTAACATGAGTAATTTATTTATAGCTGGTTGTGAAAGTTACACAGTGGCAAAAGCTAATTCTAAAGCTAATGAATTACAGAATACAAACATTAATTAATGAGCAGTTACTACAGATGTTTGGGCATTTTCATGGTCCAATCAATACTGATTAGTTTATTACATGCTTAAATGTAGTCATTGGTTTAGGGAGTTATGGAGTGGTCAAGAAGTGGTGTTTTACTTGGTCTTAAAAAAAAAAAAAAGTAAAACACCAGAAACTCCCCACCACAACCCAGAAAAGAAACCTCCTACTAAAACAAAAAGGTGTTGGAATGGATTTGTTTAGAGGTATCTGATTTCTGTAGAACAAGGTTTCTATAAAAGGATGTTGTCAAATCCTTTGCATTTTCCTAATTGAGTTAAGTGTAAGGTTTTATTGTTACATAATTTCCATAATCCATTACTTTTGGCACTGAATGAGAATTTGCCTTTGGTGGCCTATTTCTAATGTGTACTTTTTGTGTTAGCATTTATACACATGCTCAAGAGAAGGCAATTATGAGGCAATTCTTCATGCTTCAAACTGTAGAAAAACATTAAGTCAGACACATCAATGTGCAAATGCATCTTTATTTCTTCACTGACCAGCTAAGTCTAAAAGGAGCCTAGGTGATTTTTTTGGTATACAGAGCTTAAGCTGTTAAACTTCTATGAACTGAATTGGCTGCAACGGGCATCTGATGTTTTGTTTCTAGAACCAAGAGCTCCAGAGGGGGCAGTGACAAAAACAGTTCTCTAAAGATCCTGCTTAGTTTCATCAGGGCTTCTTAACTTTGACACAAGAGTTAATGCTTTCCAGGCAGAGGCTCCTTTGTACACAGCCTGTAAGAGCCTGTTACCTCAAGTACAACATTGGAGGAAGAAGTGAAAGGAGAATATGCTATTGATTTAACATAATCTAGTAATTCTTTGCAGAACTGAAGCAAACAGGAGTGTCTTGACTCTATGTATGAATGTTTTCACCTAGGCTAACTCTAGCATATGAAATGGAGATATTTGCATGGCTGTAGTTTAATTAATGAATCTCAATAAATCTGTCTGCTCTGAGCCTTCTGAGTGTATCCTGTAGTACCTGTATCTTGGAGGTTTTTCCTATTATTCTGATCATTAGAGTGCTTTGATTAATTCAGGTAGTGGGAAAGCACCTACTAGAAGATGCACCTGGAACAAGGTGGTTTACACCACCTCTAAACTGCATGAGCAAAAATGTATTGTATGATTTGGTTTATTTTTCAACAATATGTTTCTGATATGGCGTGAAGCATGATTGCAGTCTTTCCATTTAGGACATCTAATCCTTCCCATTATCTGTATTTATTTAGTATAACTTTCCAAGTTTTAAAATATGTGTGTGTGTGTGTATTAAAAAAAAACAAACAAAACCAAACAAACCCATATATAAATATGTTAAAAAAAATAAATATATATATATATAAAAGGACCTTTGAGATCATTGAGTCCAGCTGTTAATCCAGCACTGAATTATGTCTCTAAGTGCCACTTACATCTTTTGCATATCCCCGTGAGTAATGACTCAACCACTGCCCTGGGCAGCCTGTTCCAGACATTATTTTATTTGGAAAGTATTGGAATTATTCCTAATAGCCAGTCAAAACCTGCATTGGTGCAACTCGAGGCCACTTCCTCTCCTATTGTATGTTACTTGGGAGAGTAACACCCACCTGGCTACAGCTTTTTTCAGGTGGTTTTACGGACCAGTAAGGTCCCCTCAAATCTCCTTTTCTCCAAATTAATACCCCCTGCTCCCTCAACTGCTATTCACAGGATTTGTGCTCAACAGCCTTCACTACCTTCATTGATACCTTTCCCTTGGTTAAGGGAAAAAATACTGCAAATTCAGGACAAAATTCTTAGAGGATGAAATGAGTAAAGTTTTAATTTTAAGTATATAAGGTAGATATAGTGTATATTGAACATTATTGAAGGATTTGAAGAAAAATAAATGCAAAGTTCCTTCCATGTATGAGAATACCGCTGCTACACAAAAAGCTATGACTGAGCTGTAATGTGTTTTTCATAGGTAAAACCATCTTTATTATCAAAAATTATAGACATGTAGTACTGTGTGTATCACTTTCTGCTCACTGCAATCCCACTCAAGGAAGAAGAAGAAAGAGAAATAACTTCCGTCCCAAAATAATATAGTTTCACAAAATTTAAATTGATTTTACAGTTCCAATTATTATTCTGGCTTGGTGAATCCTATGCAACTAAATATTTGGTTTTACTTTCAGTTATTTACATAAAATGGTGTGTATAATAAGCTTTTTCATGTAATTCTTAGGTCACAGACAAGAAGTATTGGCAGTGTCTTGGTCCCCACGTCATGAATATATTTTGGCAACAGGAAGGTAGGGATGTTGCTGAATTGTTAAAAGCACTGGAATGTATTTTATGTATTCTTTATGCAGATTTATTTCAATTCAAATGCATATCTGGAGTTAATTTGCTTCATTGACTTTTACCTATTCACAATTTTATAGCTTTTCCCTAGAAAAATGATACCTGGAGAGCTGTACAAGTCATGCTTTTTTAATAGCAATTTTGTGCAGGGTGTTGAAACACTAACTATAACTACTGGTATAGGAAAATGGTAGAATATTAATGAGATACTTCTTACTGTTTATTAGTGTGTGCATTGCTAATCTGTGTTGTAATAAAGTAAAACATGTCTAGCTCAAATTATCATTCTGGTAATCATGCTTATGTCAAAGACAATAACTTGGGTAGCTTAGCTGATGTAACTTTCCAAGCTACAGTAATTCAGTGGATATTGATTGTATGTTGATATTCCTGGGCCTTCTTTATTTTCTATCCAGACATTGTTAATGTAAAAAATCCTCTTGGCTTTTCTATAACTTCTGTGTATGTTTGCTTTTGATTATAGTGTGACATTTCTCTTCTTGCTTTTTAGGTGCCCTGTCTTTTTTCTTTTGCAGGGAAGAATAGCTATTTCATAAGTTTAGTGGAATTGCTGTTATATAAAGTTTAGTGAAGTTACCAGATTTGCAAACCTTTGGTTTCTGAAGTCAGGCTTCTGAAAGGCTCATCAAAGTTGGAAAATGTTTTAACAGTGTGTTGTTTAGAGGTTTGTTTGTTTGTTTCTGGGGTTTTTGTTGTTTTTTGTCTTGTTGTAGCAGATGAAAAATTGTTTGCTTGTAGACAATTTCTGTACCAGTCATACAATAGATCTGTGATAACAAAGGCCCAAATTTCAGACCACTGTTACAGACAATGCTGGAGTCTGTAGCTACAGTTTCATCAGCAGAAGATTTAGCAAGTTTATTCCCAGGTTGTGTATGTATAGAAGGGTGTTATGTCGTAATCAAAGAGACAAGTTCACTCTTAAGTCCTAAAGATTCACTCTCTAGGTCCTGATAGTGTACCAGCTAAAGTTATTAGTACATGTAAATGAAAGTCTGAAGTTTGTCTTAAAATATTTTTAATGGAATTCTGTTACCTTGAGTGTGCCCACATGATGAGTGGTTCAGAATAGTTGCTGGACCAAGGTGAGTGCTAGGTGGGTGCACCAAAGACAGTTCCTGAATCATGGTACACTCAATTTCTCTGATTTATGCAAATCTGTCTTTCTTAGTGCTGATGGTAGAGTAAAATTATGGGATGTGAGGAGAGCTTCTGGATGTCTGAGTACACTTGATCAGCATAATGGGGAAAAGTCCAAATCATCTTCTGAGGCAGGTAATAAAAAATATAACTGGTGGTAATTCATATGTAACTAGAATCATTCTTGTATTTAATGAATGTTTTGAATACTAAGACCAGCAAGGACAGTAGTGATAATCCAGTTGTTTCTTAGTACATAACAGAGGCCATTCGGCTTTGTTCAGTTACTTCTGTTATAGAGTCAGTGTTTGTTGTTTAGGACCTTGTTTAGTGAGATTACCTTAACAACAGCAGTGTATCTGTTCTAAATGGCTTTCCTCTAAAAAGCAAAATTCTGTTACTTTTTTGTGAGTGGAAGAATTCATTTATGCTGTAGATTAGCTGTTATATAAATATAATATTGATTGAAATTCAAGAAATTATTGAGAGGAAAATGTTCTAAAGAAAGCCAGTACTTGGTCAAAGAAAGAGAAATATTGTTTAATGAAAAACTAAATGCGATGTAACTCCAAAGATAACTAGTGTCATTTTATACATTCCTTTGAATAACACATTGACTTGGTCAATCAAAACATCTTTCTTTTCAACTTTATTTTTGTCTGACAGGTTCGAGATGATTTTTTGATTATCTAATATCAATCATATAGGCTAGGGTATTTAAATTACTGAAATGTATATGAACTAAACCAATAGCAGGTCATAATTATTTTCTAATAAAATCTTTAAAAAACAGTTCACAATTCTACCTAATAGGTATGTCTAAATAAGGTACTGCAGTATAATACAGAGAGACTTTATCCTGACTGCTTCAGAGCTGACCAAAAGCTACAGCATGTTGTTGAGGGCATTGTCCAAATTCCTCTTGAACGCTGACAGGCTGGGGGCATCAACAACTGGATGACAGATTGAACAGAACTCGCCCTTGAACCTCACCCTGAGGAGCACTGCTGGTGGCTGTTAGCTGGCCAGATGCTTTTATAAACAAAAAATTAAATTATTTTTGACTGAAGGTTGCCATTTGAACAGTGCTCCACATTGAAGTAAAAATGTGTACAAAGTAGTAAATCTTCTCTAGAAGCCTGAGACAGCTCTTTTTCCCGGCAGCAAACACTGCTCACAATGGGAGAGTTAATGGTATATGCTACACAAATGATGGACTTCACCTGCTAACCATCGGTACAGATGATCGGATGCGACTCTGGAACAGCTCCACTGGAGAAAACACCTTAGTAAGTTTTCAGGGAACTTCAGTTGTGCTTTTACTTTCACTTAATTTTAAGAGATTTATAATTTCTGCAGTTGTCAGTAGAACTTGGAATTAATTTTTGTAAAGGATATAGCTGGTCAATTTCATGACTAGAAGACTTGGTGAAAATCTTTTTTTTCCAGATTTCTTTTCTTCTACTTATTATAAAGAAAAAGCGTGTGAAGAAGCCTGGATATACTTAAAGATTGAACATGGTACCTCGAAGTTCATGAATTTGAGAGTGTATCTATAAATATTTCATATAGTAATAAAAACTTTAATAAGCAGTGACGGTTGGTAAAAAGTTTTGGATTTTTTCAAACTATTAGCTGCTGATGTACTGTTCATAGAGCAGTTGGCCATACCTGAGAGTTTCATTGGCTTCCTGGCTTTCTTGCAGCTCTTTCTGTTTTTGTGGACTATCTCCTGTGAAGTTGCATGGCAGTGTTAAAAATATCTGTTCATCCACCCTTCCAGATTTGTGTTGTAATCACACAGCAGCAGGAATGAGGGATGGGAAATGTGTTAAACCTCTACTGCTATTCCAGTCCTTTCAATGGCTTGTGGATTTTTTTGTGCTGAAGATTCTTGTTTTAATTTTCTGTTTAGTAAAGAAAATTGTTTTCTTTGTTTATTTTGAAAGAACAAGACTAGGTAAGTCAGTGTCCATGAAATTTTAGTCAGCTGTAATTATGGTCTGTCATTGCTATCAGGAAAGAAAGAAATATTGCTATACCTCAGAAATCTTTTAATTCTGCTGCTTAGTTTCAGAACAGAGCAAAAATAATTCCTTATAGATATTTCAATAAAAAAGACTACTCTCCATGTTATCCATATTTGCCAGCTTGTTCTCAGCACCTCATACACAAACATTTTTCTGTCTTCAAATCACCACCACTGAAGTAGATAATGTAGTTTGTTTACTCTCGTATTACCAGCTGGATCACTGATTTTTTGGTTTTTCTGTAGTTTGAGACATTAATACAAGTGTTAATAAGGTGCTTTTATACTATTTTAATTTGCAAGGCTTCCCTTTACACCTCATCAGTAAGGTCTTAGAAATTTTTCCTATCAAAGCTACCCTGGGAGAAAACAGTCCAGTATTCTTTTGTTGAACATGTAAATGATTTCCCTGTCTCATACCTTTTGTTACTAATATTGTTGCTATTACTGTTTGGGTTTTTATTGCTATTTGCAGTAAATTGTTTTTATCTCAACCCATGATCTTTGCCTTTTGTGTTTTGAATCTGAGGCAGGTGAGCGAGTGGTTATTATAGCAGGACTACTGAATTGGAAAATACCATTCCTAAACCACAACAGGTGGTAATTTCTGAAAGATGTCTAATTTCTCTGAGGGTTTAAGGTGCTTGATGCAGATCTGGCATGCAACAGGCTGTGCAAATCCTATTTCTTAGTGTGGAATTGCTAATTTTTAGGCATTTCTTTCTTTTCCTTTTTTAAAAATTATACTAAGAAGAGTAAATTTTATTGAATGTAAAAATAATTCTCTTGATAAACATCTGTAGTTTGAAATACAAAGAGATATTAACATAACCCAAAATTAATTTTATGGAGTGTTAAACATGAAGTAAAATTGACGTTTTCATATAATTTCTAGTGGGTTTAGTTTAGCTGACTGTGTAATCTATGTGATCTTTCATTTTGCAGGTGAACTATGGGAAAGTCTGTAATGAAAGTAGGAAAGGACTCAAATTTGCCATCTCTTGTGGCTGTAATCCAGAGTTTGCCTTTGTTCCATATGGAAGTACAATTGCTGTTTATACAGTTTTCACAGGAGAACTGATAACGATGCTTAGAGGGCATTATAGTACTGTCAACTGCTGTGTATTTCAACCTCATTTTCAGGTAAGTAAAATATATACAAATATTCCAGACAAACAGGAATATTTATGCAGATTGACATACCATTTGCACTATAAAAGCATTCACTTTTCAGGTGTATGCTTTAATCAAAGATCATAAGAGGGAGTACTGTGGCTTACGTGTCATCCAGGAAAAGTTTAGTCAGGTTTTTGGGATGACATTTTCTGAATTAGGTTCCTTACACTGCTTGTTTTGTCTCACATGTGTAACTTCACAATATACCTTTAGTAATTTTTTTGCTTGTGTAGTCATTAATAAAGAAAATGCATGGAGGCTTTTGTTTTCTGTAAAACTGAAGAGGAGTTGTCTTTCTCGGAGATACCTGAGACTAATTGCAGTAAGAAAGAATGTGAAGTGCATTAGTACTTCTCTGAGTACTGAGAAGGTTCTCGAATACTTTGCTAAGGTGATCTTGCACAAATGCTTGTAGTTACACTTTGGATAAAGTGTTGACAACATCATGAGGTTCTTAAATTAATCAGAGAACATTTTAACTGAGAAATAGCTTAGCATTACAGGGACTCATGGTACTGACAGATTTCTTTTTTCTTCTTCACTGCCTTCTTTTCTTTTCCTATCCCCGTCTGGTGTATTTTTCTCTTGTAATAAAAGAGTTAAGGATAACAAAGGTTAATTTGTTGTGAGATACTTTAGAACAGATTGTTCATATGGCATGTATTGTGCCAAGAGCAAAATGGATGATAGTATGGATTTTCAGGCCATTACATAGTTGCCCCTATGTTTTGAGGATCATACTTCATGTTCCAGCTCCTTCTTCCTTGCCAGTTGTTTCTTAGTATCAGGCAGAAATATTTGAGGCAGAAGGGGCATGTAGATACCTTTTCATGACCTCTCATACAATGCATCATAGCAGTGATTCTGGTAGCTTCTGCTTTGAGTCCAGCAGCTTTGAATGAATCATTGAGACTGTATCACAGGGACAGGCTTCACTGAAAATTATGGACACATTATGGACACGTGGTAGACTGCAAGTTAATAAGCCTTGCTAGCCCTGGAAGGCAGTTCTGATATGAATAGTCAGTGAGATGCATCAATAGCAATATTTACATTGTGGTTAAAGCATATCTTTTCCAGAATATTCTTGAAAAGCTTTTTGTCTTTTCAAGCATAGTTTCCCAACAAAACTTCTAGTATGTCTGTATAACGTTATCTTTGGTGTCCTTTTGATAAATTGAAGAGGTAAGGCTAATTAGGGGTCTCTGTGAAACACATTTTACATGTGGTGTCTCTACCTTGGTGTTTAAGATCCATGGTGAAGGATCACTCATATATGCATATGCACACAAGAACTACATCGGTCACTATATTTAGAAATTTGAGATGTCAACAACTTCATTTGCTTATCTGATGTGACTCCTGGTTCTTTTTCAGAAGCACCCTTTTCCAGAGTTCAGTTCTATACTGTAGAAGTGTGACTGGATTTTCTTCTTTTGTAAATGCTTTGCTTTCACTTGTATTGAATAGTTAGTCTGAGAAACAACATTGCTCTATGCCAGACACCCACAAGAGTCATTCGCTTACCCTCTCCCACTACAGTTGGTCAGAGGAGAGGGGAAAAAAGAATTAAGAAGCAGCTCATAAGTTGAGATAAGGGTTGGGAGAAAAACATTCTAAGGGCAAAACAGGTTCAAATTTAAAGGTATAAAGTAAATTTATTATTAACAGAGTCAGAGGAGGATAATAAGAAGTAAAATAAGCCTTTAAAACAACTTTTTCCCCCCAACCCCTTCCTTCTTCCCACTGACAGTGCAGGGAGACAGGGTGTGGGGGTTTGGTCTGTTCATCACCCAAGATCATCTTCTGTTCACTCAGGGAGAGGAGTCTTTTCTCTGCCGTGCTGTGGGGTCCCTCCCATGGGCAAATAGTCTTCTCAAAAACCAGTGTGGTGTGGGTCACTCATCCATGGGGTGCAGTCCTCTAAGGATAAGCTCTCTATTATCTTGGAGGGAAGGGCGCTCTCTATCTTTGGAAGCAGGGACCCTTTCTTTCTATTCAGGTCTCCCACTAGATCACAGCCCCCTCTGGCATCCACCTGCTCAGGCATGAGTGCTTTTCCCATGGGCTGCTAGTGGATCTCTTCATCCCCCATGGACTTCACGTGTTACAGGGGGACAGCCTGTTTCACCGTGGTCTCACCACGGCCTGCAGAGGAATCTTGGCTTCGGCACCCGGAGCACCTCTTCCCCTCCTTCTCCACTGCCCTTGGTGCTGCCATGTTCTTTTCCCTCACACATCCTCACTTCTTCCTCTTTGCTGAGTAAAAAAAAAACTGTTGCTCATGGGTACCATTGCCAACAGGTTCCACTAATTCAAGGGTTCCTGCAGCATCCTGCAGTGCTAGGTGAAAGATTGATCTTGTCTAGGTTCCATGTTGGGGAGTTGTCGGCCATGTTTTCCCTGTCACCATGTGTCCCCACGGCCACTGTGGCGCTGGCGCTGTCTAATTCCTATCCTCATGGGGCACCAGGAAGGAGAAGCTGCTGCCCCTGCCCTTTCTGCCCACGGCACAGCTGGCTGGGGGCAGCCAGGCAGGCAAAGAGGAGCCGCAGGCCACACTGAGATGGTGGTGTCCCTGGCACCTCACCAACCCAGGAAAAAAACTGCCTTTCCAATTGGGCCAGCAGCATGTCCATTTTCAGAGCCGTTAGAGATTGGCTCTGTCGGACATTCGAAGCTTCTAGCAGCTTCTCACAAAAGCTACCCCTGTGGCCCTCCCCCGCCACCAAAATACCAGGCCATGCCAAATCACACTATAATCAGGATGTCAACACCAAAGGCAGTGGTACTGTTGTTTGCACTGTTCACACAAGTACTTGCAAGTGTCTTGTCCTATCTTGAGACAATTAAGCGCATTCATCAGTCTTCATGTAATTCCAATAGAAATTATGATTTTGCCAGTAAAACTCCTGAGAATGTAATGTTGTTTGTACAATTTATAGTCATCTCTTTTATTTTACTCTGTCAAGCATTATTAAATCAACATACTGCAAAGTTACTCACAGCTGTGCATTTGTATTTTGTTACTAGTTGTAAGTAAAATTGATTTTGCTTAACAAAACCTGCTCTATTGCAGACTCTGTTGAGTGATATTTATATACCTGTATTTTAACTCTACAGTAACTGAATCATTTAATAATCTTTTCCATTGTCATATTTAGGATTAAAAAAGTCAGTTCATTTTTGTCTATATTATTCTGGGTTGTTTTTTTTTTCTTTCTTTCTTTCTGAATTGCCTATTAGGTCACTTTCAGCCTTAGAATTTTTAAATACATATCAAAATAATCCTTGATGGTTTTTTTAAGTCTCTCTGATGTAAGCTCCATTTACACTGGTGAAATGTGTAGCAGATGGCTTTGTAACTTTTTTGTTACTTGTTAGCACTTATTGGACTTTAGTATACTGTGTTCATGGGAATCAAGGTCTACACCTTTTGTGTAGGTTTGGCCATTTCCATTTAGTATTCTCTATCATTGTTAAGAGTGTTCTTCATGTTAACAGTCTTCTAAACCTTTTCTGCTGTCTTTAACCCTGGTCCTCAAGTCTGGTCCTTAGATTTTTATCACTATTTTTTACTGTGCTCAGAATTTCTTATTGATATTGATTGCTGGCAGTCCCTCACGTTCTTTCTGTTCAATAACTGTATTTTAATTGCTGTCTTTGTGTCATCTCATGACTAGAATAGGGTCTAAGAAGGAACTTAAACTTTGCACCAATTATGTATTTGAGATGAGAAGCATCTTCTGTTTGGTTGGAACCGTATAATCAAATGTGATTGCTGATAACCAAGCAGCTAGCTATGTGAAATTCAATTATACTAGTCTTTATCTGTTCTTATTCAAATTAATGAGCATGTTTGTGTGGAATATATATTTTACGTTTGAGGTACGGTATGGAGCTGTTTCCAGAGAATGGTGTGCGCTTAATATGTGTTAATGTATGCGTTTTCTGATCCTAGGAACAGAGCCATAAAATCCACTATATTATTGTTTGCCTATACTGTTGTTACGTAAATATCTCAGTAAAGTTAATAAGATGTTAGACTGCTTAAGTAATAAGAACTGCAGAATTTGGCCCTTTAATGAGAAGCATTAATTTAATAGGAGGTCAGTAATTTCAAGGGTGGTGTGGAAGAGAAAATCTTCATTGTGCAATATCTTAGATTATGTTTACAGTTGGACCTATCACACTAGATACCAATGTGCCATATTATCTGCTTAGAATGATTTAAGTAAACAAACAAGACCTATGTTTCCCTTTCAGAAAAAGAAGTAGCATATATAATCATGCATGAATAACATGTCATAAAATAGTAGGAATGCAACAGGAAACAATTTTGATTTAAATTATAGCTGCTCATACTGTTCAAGAAATGCTAGTGGCATCTGCAAAAGTATTTGGCAAATCCAGTTGTAGGCTATTACGTAAAGTTAACTGAAAGTTAAATCAGGTTTTATTTGCAATCTTTCCATATATTTTACTATAAACATGCATAGAGCATGTTTGCAGTGCAATATATGTGTCTGTCTTGTATTGTACCATAATTCTACATAGATGTCACTAGGTCTTCTTTTGACTGACTTACGGTGTGAGTCACCAGTTTAGATAGTGATAATTAATTGTAAATATTGCTTAATGTAGTGGATGTTAACTGAAGATCTTGCCATACCAGGATCAGAAAGTGAGACAAGTGGTAAGAAGAATTAAATGGAAGTGTGATGATGTCACTGTGACATTGCTCATTAGGAGATATTTTGCCATGGAAAGATATTTTAAAGTTCTTAGTGATATTCTATATTCTATCAAAGACAGAAGGCCCAAGTAGAGTACTGCTGACAGAATAAAGTAGATTTTGGCCTATATTTTGGTGTAATAGATCTTTTAAGTGAGGTAAATAAGATGGTTATCTCTTAAAATTGTAAACTCTAATCTTCAATGTTTTTTATACATTAACAACTTCATGCATAGGGCCAGTTTTTAAAAAGCATGGCAGATTGCTTGATAGGATTACCTACATAAATGTTTATAGGAATTGAGCATTAAGTTTCTGCACCGAATGGAAACATAATTCATGCAGTTCTAATTATATATAAATAATATAGGAAACTTCCTGCAAAGACAGACCTGCGATAATGTATTGAGCTTACACTGAATCAATGTACTCGTAACGTGCACATATGCAGAGAGTTGCTACTTTAAGTATAAAAGCCAGCATAACTGAAAGCAAGGCTTTCATACTGTCAGCCTGAATACTACAAAAAAACCCCTTTATATGTCTCGCTCATGCAGTTTAAATATATGACAATACTCAAGTGTGGTCAGACATCACATATAATAGGCAGGAATATAATTCAATATTGAAGGCATATGAGAATATGCCTTCAATATCTTCATACCTGTTCATTTAAGTGACAACGAAGTCTGTACTTCCTTTAGTACAGAACTAAGAAAATTAAGACATATTTGACTTACAGCTATTTGGTGTAAAGACTGTTGCCATGTGTTGCAGGGCGCCTTGTGCAATGGGATCTCAGTCCTTAGTCATTACCATAATAAATAGAGTTATTTATGTTAAAGGTAATAAATTGGTCTTTCTGATCTATGCCTTCCCAACAGGGTACAAGCTTCACACTGTACACTGTTCTTTTCCTTCCCTAGGCATACTGAAACTATATTTACTCAATAGTTCTTTGTTCCATATATACTCTTTTTTCTGACATCTATTACTAGAATCTTGATTCTTCTGCGTTCATTCCTGCTTTTTAATTATAATAAGATATTTGCCCTTTTTTTGGCTTACGTGGGTTTTTTTAGTTTTTTGGGGTTTTTTTTACTTCTCCATAAAAAATCTCTTCAGGTTCCTATCTGTTAAAATAGGTGTATTTTCAGGAGACAAGAAAGAGGGAAGAAGAAAAATGGATTTAAGCAATGAAGTTAATTTCAGTGTGGGTTTTGGTGAGCAGTCTGGGAGAAAAAAAATGTATTTATTTTGTTTTGGTATAATACTTAAAATACTACTTATCCAGATTATAATATATATTAGAAATAGACTATTTGCCTTTATTTTTAAATAATATTCTTTATTTTTTTTCTGCCCAGTATGTTATCTATGTCACTATTCAGTAAATGTGTATGAAAGTAACTTCTGCTTGTTTTTTTACAGGAACTTTATAGTGGTAGCAAAGACTGCAATATCCTTGCATGGATACCAGCACCACGAGAGCCAGTTCCTGATGATATTTCTGAAAAGGTAGTGAATTTTTGAGTTTGAACTGTATTTTTTTTTATGGCTGTTACACTTGGCAGGTTGTGTGGAAATTCAGTAAGAAGTATGTGATTCACCATCAACATTTTTAATAATTCCTCATTAAGAGGAGAATCATCTGTTATTTCTATGCAATCTTTGATTCTTGTAGGGTTTTGAGAAGATGTTTTCTCTTATAATCATATCTTTTGCAGGCTGCTAGCTTCCTACTTAGTTAAGAATAGTTCACGTCATTTGACTATGGGTCTTTCAAATTCTGCTTCTTTAATTTCCAAACTGCTTTCTGAAGTTTGTCCTGTTTTGGAATTGTAGAGGTGCTAGACTGTATTTTAAATTGTTTAAGAGTATACTGTTTATTAAGCAGTAAGATTAGGGATACCACACTTCGTACACAAATACTTTTGATGTGAAAATATAATAACGGAGTTTCTAAATAAATTTATTTTTTTGCCCCAGGCAAGACATTCAGGATGATTGCAGGGAAGACCTTATGTAAGACTGTTTTTCAGTAGAGTACTTTCTTTCCCACTTGGGCAAAAAATATTTCAGTGAACAACCTGAGTGGAAAAAGTCTATATAAAGTCTATATTTTAAGGAACTGAAACCATTCACAGAATCAGAATCTGGTGAACTGTACTAATGTTGAAAATGAGGGTGTATTAATGTTTTGGCCAATAGCATATGAAAATTCCACTTTTTAAAATTTTGGCGTTGTTCCATTTTAGATGGGGAAATGATAAGAAGCATAATTATTGTGATATTTGCCTTTTGTAAGTTTTTGTATTTCAAAACTATCCAACACTTAAGCAGAGAGGAAAAATACAGTCCCAAAGGTTTGATACCCTAAATCCAAAATACGTTGACCTGAAATTAATATCTTTGCTGTGAAAATTTTGAAGTGAATGAATTGTATTTTTCTTAGTCTGAAAAACAGAAACAAACTCACGGCAACAAGATTATTTACTTAGCTCTGATTAGAACTGCTCCTTTAAATTTGACACAGTGGCAGTATGTAATATATGCCATTGTTTCAAAATATGTTAAGCTACAGCTGCTGTTTGCAAATGCTGTAGATGAGCCCTGTCTCTGTAGGAAACTGTTCTGCTGTCCACAGGCCACTAATTCCTGCTGCCTCTCAGGTGCTAGAATAGGCATTTGAGTGCCTGTAAGACCAGAATCTGAACCCAGAATAGAAGTAAACAAGAAAAAAATTTACCCTAAGTCACTGTGATTCAGTGCACTGCATAGCTACCAAACCCTTTAGCTGGACCCTGTTGGGGCTGAGATGAGAAATATTTCTTGGATGTGGATAGAGGCCAGGACTGCTTCCTGACACTGTAGTGCTAAGTTACGATGGGCTGAGGATATTATGACCTAAATTAAAAGTGGCACACAATAAACACAGTTGTAACAGTTGTTACGTTTTGTACCAAATCTTTGTAATGCTTCCAGTCAGTCCTCCAGATATTTTATGCTGAAATCGGAATTAAATACAGTGCTATTTCTTTTCATAATTTGTCATGTCTCTAATCAGCAAAATGCCAAAAAAGGTAATTAAGAATAATCTAGTACTCATGAGAGATAGAATAGTTTGTCTACATATAGTCATTTAAAAAGTTCATTTAGCTTTGCCCTTATTTGATTATAGTATTTTTAATTAAGTAAAACACTGAGAATTTTTATTTTCTCTAGTCTCTGCCTCAACAACATTTAAATCCAGCATATGAAGACGCATGGAGCAGCAGTGATGATGAAGGCTGAATTTAAATTATGAGCAGATATAAAATTGACATTCAGGAACTGCATTCACAGACTTTATCTACAGAATTGGACATTGTTGGATGTATCACAACTGGATTTTAGGTACAGTTCTGTTAGACCAAGGTCTTTCAGAAATAAGTTTCCACCGTTCTCTGTATTTCTTCGTCACTGTAAAGTTAAATCCAAAGGATTACTTTTTCATACTTGCTGACTTTTGTACTTACAAATTGGTATACTTTGTTCAGTGTTGATGAGCTGATAAAGAATAAATAAAAGCCCTTGGGACCAGTCAAAATTACATTGTTTCTGTTATCATTAGTACATGAGAACCCATTCATTTCCAAGACACATGATACAGAGGATTTGCCATGAAAGAGGGCAAGCTCAGAAATACTTCCAACTTACTTTTATCCATGTCTTGGTGGAGCAGATTGTATCCATTTTCAAGTGCTTATTAGCTGTGGGAGTCAACAGATTTCTGTGCCTGTTCTTTTTGTATTTTCAGTTTTGCATGTTTTTCCATAAATGTAGTATTCGCTTCAGAAGGAGGTATAGCTGGGATCCTCTGTTCAAGTTTTTATATGATGACCCTATCATCTAATATCTGAATCTGCCCTAGAAAGCTAAGAACAGAAAGTAATTTAGAGTTTTTGGTTCTGCTGTTAGCAGGTTTTTAAGATCAGTCTTCTACGTATGAATTACACGTCTGTAGCAAACATGAGGGATCCTGGACAGAAAAAGGGTTGAGGTACAGTACAAGGCAGAGAGCAGATCACATTTCAAGTTAAAAATATTTAACTTCCAAATCCTTCCAAATTGTTTTCATCTAAAACATTTTGTGGTCCTAATGCTTGCTTTGTTTTGAAAGGGAGGAGTTTTGTGGGGTATTGTCTCATCTCAGTCACTAGTTTGTGCTTCAGACATAATGTAGTGTCTGTCACTAAAGAATGTTTTCAGATTTCTTAAAGCATCACCAGCAAAAGTATCAGTAAAAACAGGTCCAGTATAAAAGTAACAGCATGACAAGGTTCGTTGGCAAGGTTCACTCTTAAGGGCACAATGAGGAGAAGCAATCAAAATTCCAGTCAATCAATTCAGTCCAAAATAAACCAAAAACTATGCCATGTAACTTATGACTGAAATTAAATGATTAACAAGCGACTCATATAAGATTTTCCACAACAGTATCTTACTTACAGACCTGATGTACAAACCTTTGGTACTGGGAGAATCTAGGAGAGCAGCATTTCTTGTGCCTTTGGTACAGAATATGCACACATGCATGCACACAGATACATAGAGCCTGTACAAGGTGAAAAATTTCCCTCAAAGGTAGTGAAGTACCCACTTCAGATGCATTTGGGAAGGGGGGAGCCTCAAGGAGTCGGGGTATCACTTTTCAGGGATCGTCTGAGTACAGCAAACTTGGGAGTTCCCTGGCCCTGAGACACCCCACTCGAAGGGGCTTTGCTGGTCACTGCCGCTGCTCCAGGAGAGCTCAAAGGATCTCACTTTGGAGCACTGTTTGTAGGGCTGCAAGAGAGGGGGCTTTGGTGATAACAGTGTTCCATCCTGGCCACACCTCAGGTTAGAAATTCTCTTTGGAAGTGTGAGAAGAAAACATTATTCTACTTGGGTTTTTATTCAGACAAAAGAAGTGTCCAAAGCTGTTTATTAACACAGCTTGTTAGACATCACAAATTCCTTGCAGCAGACAGTGTTTTTAGTAGTAAGTCAGGAGAGGCTCTGTCTGGGTGCTGTTCCTAAGGAGCATTTCTCACATCACATGGGGAGAGGGATTTGGTGCACTATTGCCAAATAACCTTTTACATGTTGGTTTTTGCCTAAGTTGCACCATGAATGAAAGCAATGTGGGATTCAGCTCAAGAAGTGATGAGCTGTAAATTACTTGTCCAAGTTACTTCTTACCCAGATGCCTTTGGGTTTAGTGTCTCAGTTAAAATAGAAATTAGTTGCTCTGGGGGCTTCTTGCACCTTCTGGCAGCTAATACCTTCTTCATAGGAGTCCTTCCAAGTCCTCTTCTGATATCAGTTGTTGGTGATATTATTCTCCCTCTTGACTGTTGTCCTCTGCTGGAAGGAGAGGTGTGTCTGATGAGGAAAATTACAAACACCTGTATCTCATGTGGGCAAGAATCCAGACACACTCTACAGCTCAGCACCTGCAAGCCTTCCACATAATGGCAGTTTCTGATATGTGGTGCTCAGGTTTAAAACCTCTAGCCAGCATCTTAAATACCAATTTCTGTGAAAATTCTACTTTGATGAATGGCATTTTTGCTATTACTTCCTTCACTACTTCTTCCTGTAGTTGTGTTAAAATTTTTATTTAAGTTTTTTCAAGAAAAAAATGTATTTTATATCTTCTGCATTCTTACGATGGCTGTACTTAATTACTAAGTGTTGGTGCCTTCAAAATGAAAACTTCTAAAGAGCAGTGAAGGTATACTGTATATGATTTCTCATTGCCAAGAACTAGGTACTAAGCCAACAATATCAGTTGTATCTGCAATTTCTTTTTTATGTATAAGTTAAATGTTATAATTAAATCTGAGTTTTCCTCTTTGTTTATACCTTTCTGCTTATATGCTTATGGCATGTATTTTTGTAGTATCAAAACTCTTTCAGAACCTGAAGTTGAGCAAATAGAGTGGTATAGACTTAATCATATTTCCCATCCTTACCCATCGGTCAGAAAAAAACACATCTAAAATTCCAGTCAGATGTCAAAATGGGTTCTCTGTTCATACTGGAATAAAATTATTCACTTGAGCGTCAACTAGCTCATAGCTGGATTCTGGCTGTTAAGAACAGTAAAAGTTAAAGAGTTTAAGAAGAGAGCTTAGGCTGCAATGAACTGCATTTTTATCTCACTAGTGGTACTGGGATTTAGTAGTCGTACTGTATCAGAGAACATAGAGAATCTAATCTTAGATTCTAGGGAATTTAATCTTTTCAGGCTCTTCTGGGAATTGAATGTTGCTTAGAAGACTTTCTTTGTCTGCCAAGGCAGAGATTTTTATTTGAGCTTAATACAGTGTGTATCAAAAGATGGAGAAGAATTTATTTGTTCTTACAAGAGATCAAAGCGTTTTCTTTCCCTTCTAGCATAAGGAAACAATGAAGACGGAGTCAGACTGAGGTAGTCCAACTGAAGAAATACAAAGAGTCTAAGACAAGTCTCCTTCAGCTTAAGTGGAAGTTGAGTTCTATGGAGGCAGTAAGGTAGAAATTTGATTATTTATGCCTAATTTATGATGCTGAGAAAGTATCTGATTAAGACAGCCAAGAGAAACCTTTTTTTTCTTTCTTTAAACAGGAAAGCATTAGCACATGAGAACTTCTATATAGCTATCTCCCAAGAAGTGGGAATAACAAGTTAACACCATATGCTTACCTCCCTTTGCCTGTTTTTCTGTACCTGGTGTACTAGCTCTTGCACACGGACTGACAAATCTTAAAATGCAGGATTTTTTTGCTAACTTTTTTTGCATTGTTTGGGTTTGTAGTCAGGCCAGGCTTCTCACAAGACATCTGAGGTTTTTTTTTAATCAAGAATGATTTCCTTAGTCAGCTTAGGACCCAAAAATTAAGAACCCCATTCATAAAGATGAAAAAATATTTGCCAACATCAATAGGGTTGGTTATGTTTTTGTTCCCCTTTTTTTATAGGATTTGTGTTGCAGTTCTTATCCGATCTTAAATGTGTATGTATTGAATGAATAATCTTGAATGCATACAAGATATAAAAGTATTTGAAATGCCCCTGCTTTGGTACCACTGGAGGATAGTTCTTGGGTTTGTTCATACCTCATTTTTAAGTGGAGGCAAGGGTCTGGTTCATGTAGTTGAGAATTGTGAGCTCTTTAGTGCACACTGGCCTAGCATCTGCCATAGTGAATGGTAAGCTTACTGCTAGCTTACTACACATAAAGTTTGCAATACCTTGTCAAATCATGGGCATGTCAGTTAAACAACATCTGTGCAAACTGTTTTTTTAGCGTGGTTAAAGTAGTCCTTAAAGAAAGAGCTTGAGTATTGGCTGCATATTTAGCCACAAAGATGTGTACTGAGGGTTGGGCACCTGAGAGATGTTCTTGAAAGCAATATATTAGTTTCAGTGGTCGGCAGTTAGTGGTTATAATACCCAACTAAACAAAAGTATGTAAAACATATCAATAAAGTCCTTCTGTGTGGTTAAGGCTGCATTATGAAATGGACATGCCTTCCTCCATCTTCCACCATTTTTGTTTTCTTTTAGTCTATTTTATAAAAATAATGGGAAGGGAGGATAAAAAGGGATGACTGAGTGGCCAGGAATTCAGGCAGGTGCATAACTACTCCCTACATCTTCATCCCTTCTAATCATGTCTGTGTGTGTAGTCAGCCTTACCCACCTGCCCACAGGCTGTGCCCAAATGACAACTAACCAATGTCATCCAGCATGCCAGCAACCTCTAACCACGCCCAGCCCTGCCAAATTCCACTGAGCCCGAAAGACTGAAAAAAAAATTTGGGGCTATTAAGGAAGCATTTTATTTACATATGAAAGAATATTTTAATTGTATATGTGTACAACATTGTTCCTAATTTTCATTTTATTGCCATTTGTCTTCAAATTAAGTTAGGCAAAACCCACTATATTTTTAGTGGCATATTTTAGCTTTGTGCTCTGGAGTCTTTCAGATACTCACTGAGATCTGTACACTGGGAAGATTTCAAGTCCACCCTTTTCCTACAGCTGTGAGACAGATACATCTGCAGTCCTAAACAGGTTTTGTAATAAATTTCCTCATGCCAAAATGGAGATTATAATCAGCAGTTTAAGTCAGTCCAACCAGTTATTTTTACAGCCATATGTTTGTAATCTAAAGTAACATGTTTAAACAAGAACTGGGTAATGTATTCAGCAATAAAATTGATATGTATATGCTTTTGTTTAATACAAAATGGATTAACGTGGGAGGCAGAGAAAAGGAGCTTATTAAAAGATTTTTTTTGCTGTTTTCTTCACATTTGGAAAATACTGAGCATTGTCCCTTTCTTTTGTTTCTATTTGCAAGGCATTTATTGAATAGACTACTTTACATTAACTAAAGGTCTTAGCTCCCAACAGAATTATTGAAACCTTCTAAGAAAATTTTGAATCATATTCTTAGAAAAATTATCTCAAAATACATATTCATTATAAATGAAGAAATATGATTTTGCTGCAGATCACTGACAAGAATTAAACTTAAATTTGGTAGCCAGCCAGTTCCATTTGTATATAAAATTTAAAGATGATTCTTAGTTCTCGCTGTTTGTAGTCCAGGAGGACCTCTGAAAGAAATACAGCTGTTAATGCCTGCCTGCAGTATTTTAATTTCATCCACACAAATATATCCTGGTCTGTATGATGGATCTTTAACATGTCATTGCCATTTTAAGAAAAGGGGGATCCTGGGAAGAAAACAGAGAGACAAGAATAAAAAAGATAATGCTTTTGTCAGGCTTGGAGCATGTCTGTTCTGCAGGCAGCAGCGAGACACAAAGCCATCAAATTCAGCGGATGTGAGCAGCCCCACCACACGCTGATCCACCTGCCTGGGGGGCATTGCATTGGTTCACCTGCATGGATGGAGCTCTGCCGATATGCTTCTCTCCTATTTTCTGTAGGTACACTGTGTCAAAGTGTATGAACATAGCTTTTTGGGGAGCCCACGTTTGGTGTGATAAAAGATACACCAGAGAGTAGGTGTATGTTAAGAATATCAAGTTCTCATGTTTTGTGGCAGTTAGAAGGGAGTGTCTTGTGTTGCTCAACAGTTAATTACTGTTGCTATCACCTCCCACACTGTTCTGTAACACCACAGGAAATCAGCTGAGGATTATTCTCATGCTAGCAAAGATGAAAAAAAAATGTTTTGGGACTTTATAAAATAATAGATTTCCCCCATCACTAGTTCTTTCAGGTGGAGTATATGGTCCAGAGAAAATATTTTTGTACCTGAATCATCCATTATAGCCTATGAGAGTTGAAATTAAACTGAGTATTCGAACAGTCTGATGCTGTTCAGTGGTTTTGAACTGTCTCTACTGCAACGGGAGCCTTAAACTGAGCAATTCTCATACACATCTGTGGGAAATAGTCACATTTGGCATATGCTTGGAACGTATTGCATATTCTCAGGGTAGTGCACAAATTGTTTCCCAAGAAAAAAGCAGTCTAGTCCAGAGTTGCATGGAACTTTGACATCTGAATACTATTCATCATTATTTATAAAGTAAGTTTCCAGAACACTTAATTGTGTTGCAGACAGCTAATACACCTGAGGGCTTAAATGAATGTTTGAAATAGCTGCTTCATCCTGTTCTGCCACTCCGGTTAACTATTGAAGTTTAGGTTGACTAATGAAGTATATCAAAGTAATTTAAATAACACTCGCAATGAGCTGCTATATTAAATGTAGATACCTGTGGTAATTGCTGAATCTTGTAATACAAGAATTATATTCCTGCTTAGCAGAATTCCCTGTGTTGTACTGTAGGTTTCACTATTTAAAGAGGCTTGCTTTGTGTGCCCTAAACATGTAAAAGGTCTTAGCAGTACCTCTCATATCAGTAAGAAGGTTGGCTATGTATTCTAGTGGCCTTGAAAACTGTGCCAGCAAAGTTTTTTCCCTGCCAGAAAGAGGAAAAAATTATACAAGTCAAAAGGTAGTAGTTCACAAGACTGCTCAAGCACTAAATGTGACAAGCACAAGAAAAAGAGGAGTGTCGTGGCTTAATCGCAGAGAGCAACTAAGCAACACACCACTGGTTGCTCACTCCCCCCACCCCAGAAGGATGGAAGGGGGCAGGTAATGGAAGGGTAAAAGTGAGAAAACTCATGGGTTGAGATAAGAATAGTTTAATAATTGAAATAAAATATAATTACTATTATAATTGTAAAATGTAATTAAAAGGAAAAATAAAAACACACACACACCCCAAAAAAACCCCCACAACAAAAGAACAACCAAACAAAGAAAACACCAAACCACAAAGAGATAGAAATAAACTCAAGAAAGACTATTAATACAAATAAAAACAATTACTCATCCCTGACCAATTGCTCTCCCCACTCTTCACTTTCCCTCAGCTTTATATGCTGAGCATGATGCCATATGAGATGGAATATCCCTTTGGTCAGTTGTGGGCAGCTGTCCTGGTTGTGTCCCCTCCCAGCTACTTGTGCCCCCCCAGCCTCCTTGCTGGTGGGGTGGGGTGAGGAACAGCAAAGGCCTTGACGCTGTGTGAGCACTGCTCAGCAACAGCTAAAACATCCTGTGTTATCAACAGTTTCCAGTGCAAATCCAAAACATAGCCCCATGACAGATACTGTGGGGAAAATTAACTCTAATCCAGACAAAACAAGCATAAAGAAACAGAGGAGCCATTCTAGTTTACAGATTAAAAGGTAGAACCTTATTTGGTGCCACAAGATACGCAGGGTGTGCAAGTTCAACCATCCTCCAGGCTACAGTGGTGCATTGCCAGGGCTAGTGCTCACTTCTGTGTGGCCCTGATCTTGCAAACCTGGAGGTAAAAGTCCAGCTCCATGAGGACCAGGTCATAGGAGCTGTGAAAGCAAAGCTTTTCACACTGCTCCATTTTCTCTCTATCTCCATTACTCTATCTAGAGTAAACTAAATGCAGGTCCTTCGTGGTCTCCAGCTCCTGTCTCCTCTCTCCCCAGCAGGCTGTTCATAATCTTTTCTATTAATTTGTGTCTCCTTTCTGTGCTGCACGCAGCCGTGACCACACAGCTCTCCAAACTCCTGTCTGTCTGTGCACCAAACTCCTCCATCCTTTATACATTCAATGTAACTCATCAAGCTTGTATTAAAATTGTTAGTTCTGTTTGCTTTTGAAGTATCACCCAACCTCTCTGGGCAGTCATTAGGCGTGTCCTCCCCTTTTTTCTCGATTTCTGTTTGGTTACATGCTTAGGTGCATATAGAGCTTTGATAATTTAGATAGTGTTTTGAGCAGAAGAAAATGAAAACTTTGCTCTGAAAGACATTTGACTGTGTTGGATCAGAAATGTACCACCGAGTAAGGAAAATTGCAGGAGATTTCATTAGCTTTTTTATAATCCGACATTAACATATGCATACAGTTTCTGGAATCACTAGCTGCTTGTTAACTCGCTTGGACCCGGTACAGTATTTTTCTATGAACTAGCAGGTCATTGGTTTTCACACTTGGAGCTTAAGTCAGTCAAAAATGTTGTCTTGAAAACTTGGCATTTAAATTTATTTTTTCATTTTATAATTGATCCGTGTTCATTATTTTCCTCAGTCATCTGCAGTTTGTTAAAGTCTTGCAGTCACATACAAAAGGGATTCTATAAATGTAGGTCTAGTTTATCTGAAGAGAGTTAGTTAAATAAAAGTGTAGCTGATTCTGTATTACAGAAAGTCTTTGTAAATCATCATCACTACTTCTACTACTAACTGCTATATTTAAGTATTTCTCAGTTTTATAGTATTTTTTACAATGTAAACCAACTGTCAGCTTTGTTGTTTATGCTCATTTGTAGATGATCTTTCTTTCTTTACCCAAATTGCTGCCTTTCACATCAGGATTTGTTAAATGCAAATCCAGTCTGTTAAATTCAAATTCAGTTTCACTAGTCCAAACTGAATTAATTTCTCTTAAAAGGTTCTCATTGCCTTGTCTCTTGTCACTATGTCCAAGACAGAAGATTCCATGGTACTGAGCTGCAAGCTCTGCTTCATGCAGAATTGAGATTTTACCACTTTGTGAGATGATTCTGCATTGTGCTTTCAGCAGCATCCCATGCCATCCCATTGTTGTGGGTGTCTCAGGCCAGTGTTAACCCAGGAAATGGACACGTGGCCATAGCTGACAAACATTAGACCTTGCTTCTTTTGCATGATCATATCATCCACTCCTCTTCCTTCCCGCTATCCTAAAGCTTTAACCCCTTCAGTTCTCATACCACTGAATGCTATTAGCAGAGGTACATTAAACATATGAATGATTTCACAAAGGATGAAAACCTTAATCTAACGCTAACAGAAAAGCAAAAAGGTATTTTATTGCATCCACATATTTTAAAGATTATAAATTGTATTATAAATTATTATAAATTGCTATGGGATATTAGCCAAGATATAAAGGGGCTGTCTAAGTAGTACTGCTTTACAGTGCCTTGGCAGACACACCTGGCTTTGTTAAAAGCTATTGTCAAAAATGTCATGAAGGAAGTAAGAGTTCTCCCAATCTTATAAAATCTGAGCTCATGCTACACAAACCAGAGAAGATTTCCTTGATTAGACTCTGCAGAAATCTGCCATTAAGTAGATGTTCTGTATTATTCCAAATCCACCAAATGTTATTCCAGACAGAGCTGTCACCTATTCAGGAAGACAAAGATCTTGTAAAAGATTACAAAATCAAGGACAGTCAGCCCTGTTTACTGCTCTGCTATCTCTGCCTACTTGCAGTTTTTGAACAACAGTGTCTACAGTTCTTGAACCTCTCAGGATTGTTAGAGACATTACAGTCGGGTACAGTGATGTCCTTGGCAACTGGGTGATAGAGTTCAAAGTGATTAAAATTTACTTTGCATCACCTCTCAAGTGGCAAGAAAGCAAGATCTGGTGCAAAATTGGATTGCTTCTTTGCTCTCCATGAATGAAAATCCTCTTATGTCTTGATAGATTCTTAAAAATAAAATGCAGCATAATGAAAGGAGCTTGTAGGGAAACTTGCACTCACTACATGTGCTGTGGTTACTTCTTTCCTTTTTTTCTGCTGTATCTATTTCACTTGCTATATTACTTAGACTATTCTCCTCCCCACCTTTCTTTGTAGCCTGTTCGAAAAAATAAGGTGTTTTCTTAGAAACTCCAATCTAAAAACCTTTCAAATGTTAAAGTTTAACCAGTAAAGCCTCAGTGAAAAAGCACACACTTCCCTGACATTTGACTCCATCCTGCCACATTTGAGAAACTTCGCTATTGGAATGCTTCAATAGCTTATTCACACTTACCAGATTGACATGAAGGCACAAAAGCAGGCTAATGTGCCACATAATATCGGGAGCTGCAAATGCCCCTAATCATAAGCAGGTGTAGGACCTGACTTTCAGTGGCACAATTTTTTTGTGATTTTGATTGCAATGAAGTTTTCTACTGAGTTTTCCATGAGTGGCTTGTGCACTTTCAGAGTGGAACAGAGGAGGGTTGCATGAGTGCCTGTGCACAGAGGGAAAGGGATGAATACACCAAATCAGGCCCAGGCAGGAGGCATAAAAAGAGCTTTTTACTAGTTGGTTGCTTGACTCTGCTGGATGTCAGGTGCCCACCAAAGCTGCTCTGTCACTACCCTCCACAACTGGACAGGGGAGAGAAAATTAAAGGCTCATTGGTTGAGGTAAGGACAGGGAAGGGATGACTCATAGATCATAAAACAGACTGAACTTGGGGATATTAATTGAATGTATTACGAAAAACATCAGAGCTGTATAATGAGAAAATTAAAAACACCTTCCCCCACTCCTCCCTTCTTCCCAGCTCTGTCTCCTTCCCCTATAACAGTGCCCCTGTAACAGTTCCACCATATCAGGGAATGAGGGTTATGGTCAGTTCATCACATATTGTTCCTGCCATTGCTTAGTGAGAAGAGTCCTTCCCCTGCTCCACCATGTGTTGTCCCCCATGGGAGACAGTCCTCCATCACACATTCCTCCCACAGGCTACAGTTCTTCACAAACCGCTCCAATGTGGGTCCCTTTCTTTAAGAAGAGCTCCCATGTGGGTCCACCACAGGGTCACAAGTCCTACCAGGAAACCTGCTCCAGCATGGGCTCCTCTCTCCATGGGTGGGCAGGTCCCTGCCAGGGCCCTGCTCCAGGCCTCCTACAAGGTCACAGCCTCATCTGAGGCATCCCCCTGCTCCAGCATGGGTGTTCTCCAGGGGCTGCATGTGGATCTCTCTATCCCCAGGGGCCTCCATGGGCTGCAGGGGCACAGCTGCCTCACCATGGTCTGTACCACGGGCTGCAGGGAAACCTCAGTTCTGGTGCCTAGAGCATCTGCACTGACTTTGGTGCCTGTAAAGCTGTTCCTCTTTCCTATTCTCACTCTGCCCTTCTCTGAGTGCATTAACATCTGTGCAACAACTTCCTTTTCCTTCTTGATTTGGCCTTGGCCAGCAGTGTATCCATCCTGGAGCCAGCTGGGATTGAATCTGTGTGACATGTGGGAAGCTTCTTGGAGCTTCTCACAGAAGCCACTCCTGCTACCAGAGTCCGGACACACAAACCCTATACAATGATGCACGTGTGCAGCTGGAAAAGCAAAGCTTTGGAATTAGTATTTTAGATTACGCTATTACTTCAGACAAGAAAACTCAATGCCCTGGCACTGACAGGTGTTTTCCGAAATTCAACACATGTTGTTCAAATTTTTAAAACTTTACAACTTTACCTGAATTTACCTGGATTAACCAGTATTTTGATCTTTCATGTATACAAATTGGTGAAAAGCAGTTTCCAATGTAATTAAGAAGTTTCCACTTGGTATTTTGCATAGTCCTCTTTTAGTGACATTAAAATATTTATTTATAGCTCATAATAAAATCATGATAGAAACCATTTCACAATTTAGATTGAATTAGACCAGGCTGCTAAGTTTCTATTTTTTAGGAATTTCAGTGAAATTTCAGGTGGCCATTCAATTTTTGCTTTAAAAAATAGAAGTAATTACTTTTATTAATTTATGATCTGGATGCTTATGCATCACCTAGGAGAGACAAAGACCAGATATCCAAGAACGAGAAGTAACCCAACTGATAATCAAAAAGAGAGTGGAAGAAAGGGAATATTGTTTGTTTTTCTCATTTATGTATTTTTAGGGGGTTTGTTGTTATGGTTGTTGTTACATTAACTTCTATATGTATGTAGCATAACTTTCTTCAGTATTCTCTGCAATTTGCAAAATCTTAGACCAGAGGATTAGGGGGCATGTCCTGACAAAGAGCATTAATGCCTGTATGGCTTCGTATATGAAAGTATTGTCACCAGAAAAAACCAGAAGTGCTTGGAGGTAACTTCTCCTCATCTTCAGTATCTGACAAAGCAACAATCTGCCTCAAGAGTGGAAAGATTGACTAGAAAGCAACAGCAAGAAATAGTACTTTTCTTTTGGTTACAATTACATTATATCTATCAACAAGCATTTCAGCTGCATTTAAGAATATGAAATGTCTCTGAAAATCTTGATCTAAGTTTAGAATTTCCATTTTGTTCTCTTACTACATCTCTCAATACAAAAGGTGAGCACAACAAATACAATAAATATAATACCTCAACTGCAGTAAGTCTCTCTATAAAACAACAGGGAAGGGAAAAGATTAAAGAGGAAGCTTCAGAATATTATTTAGAAATACTTGGGAAGCCATGTCAGAATCACAGAAATTACAAGTAGCATCAGTTATTAGTTTTCTGCTATCCAGTTTCAGAGAAAATTTTAACTTCTAGAAATACTGAATTTTTCCTGTGCTCTGTCTAGAAATCATAGCTTTTAAGCTTGTGGGTGTCACGTGCACAGAGAAAACAGTATCTCAGGTGCAGAACTGGTCTATAAATGTAGAACTTGCAAACTTCCCTGAAGATTTAGCCCCCAGAATGTCTCCATATGAAAAACATCAGACTATGTATTATTCCATAACAATCCACAGACTGATGCAAAAGTAACAATAAAGGAAATGCAGCTTTTTTTGGAAATGTTGAGATTTTAAAATAAGATTCAATAGGAAACAGTTGTATTAATCTCAGCCAATTGCTGTTTGAAGTATTCTTGTAGCCCACTGCTTTGCCTGTGGCTACTCTAGAGTGAGTGTAAAGGCATGTCAAAATGGGTTGAGGTATGATAACATCCTTTACAGGACTTCTTCAGAAGAAATTCTTTGCTGTGAGGGTGCTGAGGCACTGGAACAGGTTGCCCAGAGAAGGTGTGGATGCCCCATCCCTGGTAGTGTCAAGGATATATTGGGTGGAGCTCTGAGAAACCTGGTCTAGTGGGAGGTGTCCTGCACATGGCAGGGGGGTTGGAACTAAATGATCTTTATGGTCTCTTCCAACCCAGACCACTCCATGATTTTTTTTCTCAGCTTCCACCTACACGTAAAAGAGAGATAATTCTCTGCCATTTGATATGAAGTCACATTCCCACTTTAACATTTTACTCTAGATCTATTTAACAACAGTGAAGAAGGAGTAGGAGGAGAGAAATAAATACAGCACAACTATGAAGCATACTAAAAGACATAATGGTGCTTTATGCAGGTGCTTAACATGTCCCCAGATGCAGTTGTGAAATATGACAGAAATCTGCCTGGAAAAAGGTTAACAGCAATATAGGCCTGGGATATATCCTGTAACAAAAATATGCTGTGATCTATTTTAAGTCTCTTGCTGACAAGTCTAATTGCTCAGCTAGAATAGAAATATAATGATCTCTTTTTTTTTCTTTTTTTTTTCCTTTTTTTAAGAAATAGTGGTTCCTGAGACTGTATGTTTAACTAGTTTGTTTGCTGGGTTTTCTTTCTTCAATACTGGATTTAGGCTCCAGAAGAAGCAGAATGCCTTTTTCCAGTCATGTAACTATTCATATATTTAAGCCTGGAACCTCACTCTTTTAGTAACTCTGCTTCCCTCATTTAAACAGATTAAGTAGCATGTTTATCATGTAAAATTCATTGTTCTGAAATGTTCCATTTATGGTGAGTGGAATGGAATAAAGGAATTTCAAGGACTTTGTAAAAATATCAGACTACTTAGCCCATCTCTGCAAACATGTCACATCTCTATCAGCAGTAGCGCTGCCTTCTAGTAGTGTCTGCTTAAAAGATATTCTCATGGCTGTCTGGAAGATCAAGGATAATAATGGCAATGTAAATGAATCTGTGTTGGCCTGCAAAGGAATATGCAGGGGTTTTTGCTTGAGTCAATGATAAAGTCAGGCCAGCAAAATCCCCAAAGTGGATTGATGCACAGACAAATAACAGCCCGGGCAACTGTTTCATAACCTCATGGAGTCAGCTCCTCTCCTGTCACCCCTCTCCTCCTGATATGGTGCTTATTAAATACAGCTCAGTTTTGTCAGGCTAGGCAGACTGAAGAGAGTTTATTCAGTCCTTGAGAAAGGCTTTAGTTCCTTCTCTGGGCTTGTTGTTGCTGTGGTTACAGACACTTGAGCTGGGAAGAGTAAAAGCAGTTCAGGTATGTTTATGTGAACTCTGATGACATGCATATGTAAATGCATATCCTTCAGAAGGAGAACTTTAATCACAATACGAAGCCATGTGATGATTTGCAGGGTGCATTGTGGTGGGTCAGTTATTTCCTGTGAAAATGTCAGATTTGATTGTAAAGGTTAAAGAAATGAGAGATACAAGAAGAAATGCAGGAATAAAAGTTTCTGTAACACTGCCTTTTACCCCATGGAGGAAAAGATAGTGAGGTGTATGCATGGATGTGTGAGCTGCTCAGGAGTGTGTAGACAGGATCAGAATCTTCTATTTGGAGGAGGCTAGAGATAGTTTTATGCAAGTGAATGTGAGTACATCATAGCTGTTTGAGCATGTGGTTTTATTTTCCCTTTGTTTTGTTGAAGTCTTAAAACTCTCTGCTACCCTTTGGAGAATGTTCAAAAGGCACCAAAGAGAGAAGATGCAAGAAAGGTCTACATTCTTGATGCCTATTTCAATGGCATGAGCTTGCTGCCAGAGAGGAAGGAGAAGACTATGGGCAGAACTGAAGAGTTTTTGTTTGGGTTAGAGCACTGTGAGGTGAAATCTTTGTCATCTCCCCCATACAGAGTTTTGCTGTACACATTTTCTGTATTTGCTGTTATTCCTGCACAGCTTCAGCTCATTATTTGAAGGGATTGAAGACTGTAACTTGTCCTACCAAAAAATCTCTCTAAGATGCTTCAGGTTAGTCCTTATAAGGTCTTACCATGCAGTTTATCCAACTGTTCTGATCAGTGTCTTCCTCACTCCAAAGGGAAACATGAATGCCCTTCCCACTGAGGGTGACATATTGTGGTTTCTCAACTCTCCAGATTATGACTCCTCCAGCACCTTCTTCATGACTGCCATTGCTACTTTGCAGCACAACTGCCATTTGTACATGCACTGGAAGATGGTGAGTTTTTGTGACTTTTTGAGTGTTTGTGATGCTAATAGGTTGTGGATATAAGTGCAGGCTTGCACAATGCATCCTTTCATAAAGGAAAGCCATTGGGTGTCCACATTTCTACATCATAAGAAAAGATATCCATTATGCCTTTTACAACACTGCTAGAAAAACAAATACGAGTGGAGAATTTTGATCTTGTTTGTTTGGGCACATTTTTTTGTTCTGTTTTGGTTGGGGCTTGTTTGGTTTTTTGTTTGTTTGTTTATTCTTTCTGCTAAATTTCAAAAGCCTAATTTAAAATGCCTGATCTGTGGTAGTCTTACACATACGGGAGACCACAGAAGCGTCATTAGCTATGAAATATAACAAAAATTTCTGTTTGATTGATTAGTAATTAGCTTATGTAATTCCTTTTTCAGGAATTATCTCACAGGCATATTGCCAATGAAGATGCTCAGTTTCAATATCAACCTATTTGTGTGTGGAACCCAGCTATGACAAGAGAGTACAAACTGCATGCCACACAATTAAAATTTTGTTGAAATTCCCAGCCTATTCTTCTTAGATTTTTCTGCAAAACTTAATCTAAATTAGCAAGTTCTTACATTGAATAAATTGGTCATTTCTAAATTTATTGGAACCATAATTTAGAAAGAGGCAGTACTTATTTTAATCCATATCTTGCCTATGGCTCCTTTTCTAAGTGTCTTGAACAGCATGTCTGTCTCACAACTACTTTCCCATGGTTTACCTTCCCTTGAGCATTAGTAACTACATGCTCAGTTTCAAAGTAACTTCCTAGTCTCTGGCCTGTTTACCAAGCACAGGTGACATAAGTGTCATGGGAAGAATGGATACAAATACAACTTTATTTGTCTAAAATCAGATGGGGACTCCAACCAGGCATAACTGTAACATCTTCCCAGAAATGGGTTGAATACCTCTTTCCCTTGATTGTCCACTTCTTTACTTTTATTTTCTTGCTTTTTTTCCCAATCTCATCTGCAGAATGTTTTTATAAAAGCCAATAAATAAATAAATACAAAATCCATTAAAGGATTAGGTTTCCACAATGTATTGTTAGGTGCATGTAATGTGATCAAGAATCAATTTTAAAAAGTAACTTCTTGGTATGATTTTACTGTACTTTTGCATTCCTTGGGTAATGCAATATCTGTCAAGGCAGAATGCACTGTGGATTTGTTACAATTAATCATAAAGCTCCCTTTTCTGGTTGTTCATTTTTCTTCATATCTCAGAATGGCAGAGAGTGGGAAGAGAAACTGCTTCACTGTTAGCAAGGTTATGCAATTTAGTGGCTTTTATGGGAGTCCTTGTGGACACTGGCATAAGAAATACAAGAAGGGACAGAAGAAAAAAGTAGATGGTTGGTTTTTGAATACAGAGAGGTGAGTTTTCAATGGCTTCCTCAGAAGTTTTTTAGATTTCTGTTTCTCACTGTGAACTCAGTTGTCTTACAAGTTATGTCCTGAGCCTTGTTGGTCTGAGCATGAAACAAACAAAATAATTCAAGGGCTTTGATTTGAAAGTCAGTTCTCATTCATTCACCCAGGTGTCCCATCTTTATAATGCATTCTCACAGCAAAATGTCTGCAATCTGGCAAAATTAGTTGAAGCTTATGCATGGACACTGAACAAAGCAGAGAGAGAACTCCTTGACAGAATCCCTTTCCCTCCAGTTCAAGGAACATGGCAGCCCATGAACTCCTAGAATGTGTGATGATTCACTAGTGAAGAAATAGGAAAATGATACGAGAGAGAGAGCTATTTATACATCTCTGTGTCACCGCATGCTGCTTGGATAAAGAGTCTGTCTCATGTTCAAAGTGTAAACCAGCAGCTACACAAGCCAACACCGAAAATCTTATTTTTTCTTACCCTTGCAGATGTTGTGCAGCGCACGGCATGTGGGGGTGACACAGACAGCTTCATTAGCACCAAAAAGTTGCCATGGACTATACTGATTTATCTTTGCTGACTCATCAACTCACTTGTTTCTAAAAGTCCAAACCAAACTTTTTATCAGGTAAAATCTTTGTTGATTATTCTGATTCGAAGATGGTGTAATGTGTACTAGTACCTTATTGACATTGCTACAGCTCTAAGCCCTTCTGGTGAATTGCACCACAGCATGCACCTGTCAGCTTGGCCAGCTATAGCCTAACCAGAACAGTGCAGGTGTTCTGCAGTTAGCATTCATGACTTTGTTGGCCTTTGGCTTTAGAGTTTGTTTGGATTTTTTTTTTTAATGATACATTAAAAATACATGACTTTTGGAGTCATGAAGTTCCTAGTCTCTAAAGGAACTTATGTTTCCAGATATCCTTATGCACCCAGTTCATGGATAAGGCTGTGATTATAGCATGCTGTTCTGGCCCAGGAACAACAAACAGGTCCCAGGGCCCTCCAGCACCTTAAAAAGATTACTACTTAATTTAGCTTTGTCTGCGTGAGTTCCTACAGGATAAAACTTTTGCTTCCATCACAGTTCGTAACACATACAGGTAAAATTTGACTTACGAAAGATTTAAAATGGTAAATAGCATCTGAATTAGAATTCTCAGCGGTGAAAAGCGATAAGATGTAGACTTCAGAGCAGCCACTGTCTGGCTGTTTTTTCCATATACAGTTTTCAGACATGGGGCAGACAAAAATGAAAAATCTGCTGATTCAAGGTTATGATTTTTGGGAACAGGCTGGCCAGGTGTGCTTTGGTTTTCTCATTATGTTCAGTCAGGCTTCTTTGGCTGACTGCAATGCACTTTTTGTGGGTGATTTAATTTTTCTTCCTGATATAGATTGAGTTGCAATCAGCCTGCATTCAAGCAATACACTCTGAAGAGGTGAGTCACTATCAGTTTTTCATTTGAGAAGCCCAATGTGTATATAATATAGTGCATTATATAATGTGTGTATGTATGCATTCTAAGTTTACTTGTATATACAGTATATTCTATGTGTACTATATACATTAAGCAGAAAGTTTAAAATATATACATACATAGTAGGTAGGATATATATATTACATGTGTATATTATATATGTATGACACCATGACACTGCATCTATTAAACATTCCCTTTAATGACATTTTTCATACACTTAAGATTATTTCTTATACTTTTGCAATAGTCATTTTTCACCCTACTTTTGGGGCACCTTTTTCCTTCACTCCTGCCTAGTATCAATCTCAGATGCAAAACAATATTCTATGGACATAACAGTTTTAATGCTGTTAATTGAGATAGTTGGGTTTTACATGGAAATTTCTCTATCTGAATAGCTTTGTCATATTTGCAAGAGTTCATAAAATTCACTATTGTTCAAATGTCAAAACAGGAACCTAACATGCAGGTCAACATGTAATGATTGAAACAGGCTGACTTGACAATAGTGGAGTACACTGTGGTGTGTTTGTGATGCCAAGGAGCTATGCAAACCCAGCAGTGACTACTTACTTCTGTACAGTCACCTGCAGTGAATGTCCCCAGACGGACGGGGAAGCCTCCTTGCAAAACTCAGCTCATCCAGAGTGATATGAGGAGGACTGAGTCATCTTCTCACCTTGTCCCACAGCAAAATTGATGATACATGTCTGAGGAAGAATTCCTTTGTGGTGTGAAAACTGCTTCTGGAAAGCCACTGCCATCCATGGTGCTGTGGAAGAGACCTAGGCAGAAAAACTATCAGAAAGCCTCAGCTAAATGAAAGGCACTGTTCTGGCTTAGAGGATTAGGAGAAGAAGCAATATTTTCTGCCACAAGCAGTAAGAAAAGTCTGAAAGTAGCTTCAGCTGGAAAATGAGAAGGGGTATAGAGGGCCCTTTTTTTGCCAATCCAGCTGTCTGACACAGGGCTGTGATGGCTGTGGGAGACTGGCCACTTGCAGCAGAACCTGCCTGGGACAGGTTTGGCAGTTGTGACTCAGAACACCAGTACAAGTGCACAGGCAAACCAGGTGTTCTCCAGAAAAGCAAAGTTTGCAAATGAAATTTGGGTTACCCTTGCATCTCTTCAAGGTTGGTGTGCATATACCCATTGGTGTTCTTGCAATGACTACCTTGTACTGTGTCAGCAAAAGCACCTGACATTGTTGCTTGACTGGGGAGTGGTTCCTGTGGTTCTCTTGCTGATCAGCTATTCAAGGCTTCAAATACAGTCCTAAAGAACAATTATCTCTAAAAGACTCTTAAAGCATATGAGCTGCTTGGATTCTAGTAAGATGAAAAAATAAGGTAAAGCACTGGCTATCACTGTTCATGGCAAGCAGAGTTCTTCATTCATCATACACCAGTAGGTATGTCTTTAGCATCTTGTAAAGTCCATTGGGCTGTCTCCAGAGTCTATGTTTATCTCTTGTCCTGTACCTTGATGGGGCATGTAGGTAACTTAAAAGATTACTGAAATTTACAGTAAATATCATGTGCAGCTCTCATACGCTAAGAACTGAGAAAACCTGTCTGCTGCTAGCTCCCTCTTTTACAAAGTAAATGCCTCTGACTTGCTGTGTGTCTCGGTTTTCTTTGTGTGTGTAGGGCACAGCTGTCTCCTTTATGCTGCCTTTTTCCTGATGCATGTTAATGATTTACCTGCCTTGAACAGGTCAACCATTATTTTTGTCCTCTCCCAACCCTCACAGACTTGCTTGGTGGTTCAAATTACCTTGGCTCCTGAAGTGCATGAAAAGCAAGGACTCTTACCCTCTTTATGGGTTCCAAAAAAAGAAAAGTTGTTGATGCTAACACTGTTAGCATCAAATGTGTTAGAGCTGTTAGCTTGCATCTGGTTATTGCTTTTAGGCTTGCTTTTCTTTTTTGCATGAATGACAACATCTGTGTATTTTTGAAACCTACAGGTAACCTACTTTTTATTGCTATGCACTCCAGTGTCACATTTTGTCTTAACCAAGGCAGCCCTATCAGGCATGGCAAAACAGATTTTGCAACACAGGAGGAATATTAGTTAGAGGCCAAGCCACATCCCTCTGGACAAAGTCAAGACTTACTACTCTTGAGGCTCCCAAGGACTTTGTCTGAGAAGGGATGTGATGGTTCCTAAGGTCTGTGTGTGGTTTTTCTTGCCCAATACTTTAGGCAAAAAAATGGGTTTAAACCAAGAAATAAAAAAAAAAAAAGGTCCTGACTTCTGAATGCTGAAGGGAAAAGTGGTGGATGATTTAATTTTGTTATGTGATTTTCCCATCCTAGGTGAGACATACAGTATTGCTCAATGGTTTATCATATTTTGACATATCCCTTTTGGCCAAACCCAATGATCTTATTAAGATGCTCTTTCAAAAGTGCAGGGATTTCATCATCTATCATAACCCTAACAATTCCAAGAGAAGCATGAAGCAAATCCTAAAGGACAAGATCCTCCTCCTTATCCCCACCCTAATCAATCACTCAATGTTATGGAGCTTCTGCGGGATCTCTGTTATGAGCTATGTTGTCCACATGCCACCATCTGTTTGTCAGCCTCTCATGTTTCCACACTTTTAACAAGCTTTCTATGCTTGTTCTGACTCTTGTTATCACATACTTCAGTTTTGATCTTTGAGCTTCTTGCTGTCTTCCAACTCAGAGATTCCTTATGCATCTCTGCATTGACATTGACCATGTATTCATTTCACAGCATTACCTCACAGACCCTTCTTCTTGTGCATTTCTGTACATCATCAAATACATTTGCCTCTTTTGTTCAATTTGCCTTCATATCCTCTCCCTACTCCTTGTTTTTGCAGTCTTTTGACTCAAGCAATCATCTCCGTGCTAACCATCTCAAAAAGCTGTAATTTCTAGCCTTTTGTGGACTAAAGTGATAGACCAACTAAAATAGAGGACCTGTTTACACACTAGAAATTCCTGGTTACCTTTCTTTATGTTCCATACTTCTCTAGATAGGAGTCACTGGGGACAGTTACTGTCATCCTGAACATCCTCTAAGAGAGGAATTTTGCATTTTATGGGGTAGGAGTGTTCCCTAAAGCAATGAGCCAAAGCTGACCAGTTATGTTTTGTTTTTAAAAAAGGAATTTTTACATTTTCCTGATGTTGCTTTGGGTGGCACTTAGTTACCATGGGTCCCAAGGCAGCACCAAGAAGCCACGTTGCAGTTTTCCCTCCTCCATGCTGACAAGTAGTGCTGGTGAGATTGAGATCTAGCAGCATCTGGAGAGCCCCTCAACACCGCAGCAGTGGGTATCACAACAGTTAGAAAACCAGTCATCATAGGACCATCATGGGATGGTTTAGCTTGGAAGGGACCTTGAAGAGCACCTATTTCCAACCACCTTGCCATGGGCAAGGACACCTTTCACTAGACCAGGTTGTTCAGAAGCCCTCTCCAGCCTGGCCTTGAACACTTCCAGGGACGGGACATCCACAACTTCTCTGGGCAACCTGTGCCAGTGCCTCATCACCCTCACAATGGAGAACTTATTTCTAATATCCAATCTAAACCTACCCTCTTTCAGTTTAAAGCCAATCCCTCTTGTCATATCACTACATGCTCTTATTAATAGTCCCTCCCTATCTTTCCCATAGCGCCCTTGAGGCATTAAAAGGTACTGTAAGACCTCCCTGAAGACTTCTCTTCAGGCTGAACTCCCTCTGCTTTTGCTCGCAGAGGAGGTGCTCCAACCTTCGGATCGCCCTTGCTGCCTCCTCTAGCAACGAAGGTTGCTAACCCTTAGCCCTGACCCCCGGTCGAGAGAGACCTGCGGACAGCTGCGGGGGGGAGCGGAGCGGTGCGGAGGGCGGTGCGGGGGCGGTCTGGGGCGGAGCGGGGCGGGGCGGTCCGCCCCCTCCCGCGCCCTCCCGCGGGCCGCCCGGTGCCGCCGCGCAGTTGCCGGCCGGCGGTGCGGGGACAGGTGGGGCGCGCTGCTGCCACGTGAGTGGAGCCGGCGGGAGCGGGAAACCGGAGCGCGGGGCACCGCGGTGAGCTTGGGAAGAGGACCTTTCGGCGTTCTTCCGCAGGGTCTGTCCCGCGCTAGGGCGTGCAGGGCTGGGCGGGACGGGATGGGTATCGGTCTGCCTCTTCCCCACCTTCCTTTCAGACTCCCTGGTTTCTCCCACGTACCCCTTCTTTCTTCCGCAAACCCTTGGCTGTGCCGCGCTGAGCTGTTTTTCCTCCCCACCTTCGTCCTCTGGCTGCACCTGCATCCCTGGTCCCTCTCCGTATCTGCCCCCTCCTGTGCCATACCTTCAGATTCTCAGGCAGTGCCTTGTGGTGCTTCCTTCTCCAGCCCCACTGAGTGTACTTTACCCTGCCGTGCCTGGCCTCCAAGCTTTCTGTTCGTGCTCTTCACCGCACGGTGTCTGTGCCCCTAAACCCTTTGACTGTGTCTGGCACTAAGCAGTACTTGTTACTCCAAAACCTCTGGCTGTGTCCCACACCTCACGGTGGGTGCCTCAAGGGCCTCTAGCCATGCCTCACATGAACAGAGCTCACCTTCCTGTCATGAAGAGCAAGTTACATCGCGGCATGTGCATGGCCCCACTGCATCAGGAACCTTATTGTTGAAAAATGCTTTTTTCTTCCCACACCTTTTGCTCCCAAAGAGTAGTCCCCGGCATCAAGAAACTGAAGTTTCTTTCTCTTCAAGGGTGAAGGTTGGAGACAGTCAGGGAAAAGGTGTGGCCCGTGTGCTTAAGATGGTGGTATTAAAATATGGGGCTGGAGGGGTGATGTCTAGGCAGGAGTTGTCTGGCAAGCTGGAAGGGCAGCTGTCTGGATTGCTGCTTTCCTTCTCTTTGGAGATGGGTCACCTTTGCTGCCGTGTGGGGCAGGTCTGTCCTGGCCACATTGGCAGTAAGGCTAAAAGCCAAGGAGGCGGGTCAGTGCCGGGNGTTTGATGAGGCTACATTGGAGCAGCCTCTCAGACTTTTCCTTTGCAACCGTAGATGTCATGTACATTGTAAGTTTGTGAATACTTAATATGTAAATACATTTTAAGTTGAAACTTTGGTTGGGTCTTGGGTGTTGCTGTCACCAAGACAGAATTGTGTGATGCTTGAAAAGTCATAGTGAGCCTGCAAACCAGCTCTTACTGTTTATTTGGTTTGGGTTTTTTGGTTTTGTTTGGCTTGGTTTGGTTTTTTACTTGCATAGGAAAGCGAGGTATGTTAATTAAAGCTGTTCAGACAATCCAGAAAACTTACAGTCATTTATGGATACTCTCTTCCTTACTTCATTGTAATTCAGTTCTTCCCAGACCCATATGTAGGTCTGTACTGAACACTGCCATGTGGGAGAAGTTTCAACAAGTTTTTCTGGTTGTTGGGAGCAGCCTGGGAACAGCATGCTGCCTGATTTATTCTGCTGTTCAACACTTGGGGTGCTGCCCGGGATGCATGCAGGCTGCCTTGGAGCTGCCTCAGGTAGAGGCAGAATCGTGGTGTGTTGATGTGCTGTTAGGCAGTGTGGACATACTCTGAAAACACTTCCACGAGGAGTGGGAGCACTGGTACTCATGTTTACCTGAAGAAAATGTACAAAGACCTAGGACTGGAAAACCTAGAGAAATATAGGCTTAAAGTGAGCCACTGGAAGAGGTTGCTCAGAGTAGCTGTGGATGCCCCATCCCTGAAAGGCCAGGCTGGATGAAGCTCTGATCAGCCTGGTCTAGTGAAAGGTGTCCCTGACCATGGCAGAAGTTTGGAACTAGGTGATCTTTGAACTTCTTCCTAACCAGCACCTCTGTTGAAAATGTGGGGAATAATGCATCTTTATGGTATTTCAATATAACGTGATATTTGTATTAAGTATTTATTGGTAGAGCAAGACAGGTTCTCATACAGGAAGCAATATTCATGGAATGTGTTGGGAAAGATGCCACAGCATTAGTCAAGTAATACAAGCCAAATAGGATTTAACTCGTTACAAAGCTCACCAAATACCATGAAATACCTATCAAATAGTTGCATATCAGTAAAAGAACTAATCATGGATGTTTCTGTATCCTGACATGACTTGATGGCTTTTGCTGAGTGTGCACCCCTTACCTCTCTGTGTCCTTCCTGGCTTTGTTTCTCTCTGCTGCAATAAACTGGGAATATTTTTTCCCCTACTGTGGACTTCTGCTCTTCCTCTTGAAGCTGCTTCTGCCCGGTCTGTCTGGCTTAATGCTTATCTTTTCCTCTGGCCTGCCATATCTGGTTGCCTAATACACAGATTTCTGGAGGTGTGGGCAGATGCAGAGCGAGGTAGAGGCACAAGCAGTGCATGGGATGGGCATGGGAGACGTGTGGGGTGAGGGAAGTGGGAGGACATCGCCTCTGTGCCACGTTCAAGGGCAGGAGGTGGAAGGGAGCCAGGATCCCTTTCTGGATCTTCATTAGCTGCTTGTGAAATCATGTTTATTGCGTTCTGGATCTAACCTGGCAGACTTCAGGTGGCATCTCTCCCTGCCTGATGACTGTCTCAGCATGGCAGTCAGAGGCTGCTGCCCTGTAATTCTCCTGGTGAAGGCTGGTGTAAGCTCCTTCGTCTGCCCCAGCTGAAATAAGACAGTTTAGCTGTCTGTCATGGGTTTAGACCAACTGTGTTGTTTTGTGTAAAATGGATCAAGAACAACTTGTAAAATATGGGTAGTAGAGCTATAGTATGTAGGCAAATATGAATAGATGGGATGTTGACATCTTCAGTGGCACAGCATATTCTATACAGATAATGTTGTAGCCTAACACTCATATTCACTTCAGGCTAATGGATGTCTGAAACTTTAAGCTGCTTCTCAAAGTCTGGGTAGCTGCAAAGGAAGAAATACTTGTTCCCCTCACTATTCCTCTGTCCCTCACTGCAGTTCTTCACTATTCTGGTTTTCTTTCATTCAGTCACAGTATGTGGCACACACAGGCAGTGTTTTTATCAGTTTCTTGTTGCCCAAGTATGTACTAAATTCAAGAAACGGCAGACTTGGTTATGTTGTTCTCTACTGCAGCTTATGGATTGATAGCTTTAAACAGCAGTTTTGGTAGGTCTTTCTGAGTACTTAAAGGGAAGTTGGTCTGTGTTTGACGGCTGAGTGGTTACTCTGCATTGTTGCACAGTGCTAGGGAGCAAGTCCCATGTGCTTGCTGAAGGACCTCACCCAGTACTGAGGCTCAGTGCCGCGTGTAAAGGGCAAATGCAGCCTAAATGGTGGAAATGAAACCTTTTGCTCCTCAAAAATATGAGATTATTAGAACAAAAGAATTAACAAAAAAGCAGTCACAATCAGTAAATCTGATTGTACTTTTTTTTTAAACAGTTCTGTTTAAAGGGTACCCTTCAAGCTAGAGGATCATGAAGTAGTTTTAGTGCCTGTTGTCACATTTCCATTTTGCCAAAAGCTTGGCAAAGTTGCCAGTGACGTAGCAGTTAAGAATATTTTTTTTATGTATATTTAGTTGAAATTCAAAATGTAATAAGTACAAGAGTTTACACTGATGAGATACATCAGAATAACTCAGGTGTCTCTATTCTTACTTGTCTTTGGTTTCAGTGTTTAATGCGGACCAGTGACATGGAAATATTGAATAGTTGGTTGGTTTTGGTTTTTTGGTCAGTTTGTTGGGGTTTTTTTCTATTTTTGCTGAATTCACAAAGTAAAATGCTTTCAGTGTGTCTGTCAATGTCTTTTCTTCTGAGTGTATTTTGTTGTTTTTGTTCTGTCAGCTTATGATGGCTACACAGAGCAATTTAACACTGAAGATGTTGACTAGAAAACACCTGTAAGTGGTTTGTGAATGGAGTTATGTGAGATGAAAAGACAGCTTAGATAACCACAGATTTAAGTGTCTTTAAGTGTTATCTTGGTTCTTGATGAGAGTGTGAGGAATTGAATTTCAGTAGCATTTAATTTCATAATCCTGAGGTAGCTCACAAATCTCTTAAAAACTACTTGTGAAGCCTATCTGGCCCAAAGCAAACTCTGGCTTCCACCTGCAGAGAGGCACAGATGTCACAAGGAGGACAAATACAGGTGTCAGTAAACTCTATGAATCATCTTATTTGCTAGGAGCAGTGGTATTCAGATTGCCCTTTTTAACTGTGCCAGCGTAAAAGTAGCAAATGTCAGCCCTTAGCTCCAGTCCACTTGTGATACCTACTTAGGCTGATGTTGCAGTTTCACCAGCATTTCTACTATTCCACATGCTTTTCTTTGCATGTGCTTCTTGTGTCACTTTTCTTTTGTGCTGGAGTATTTCTTGGTGAAAACTGGTACTGAGAAGCACTGAGGAAACTGGGTTAAAAAATACCCTTTTTTTTTCTGCAAGGCTTGCTCTCCTGCACTGGGTCTGTTTCCCAATCTATTTTATTATGCAGCCAGAAAAATGGTAGTTCCAGCAGAAGTCAAGGGTGACATAGGAGCAGGTATGAGTAATAGAGAGAGAGGTTGATTAAAATTACATTGCTACTGTTAAAAGTGCTCTTATAATTGCAAACTTATCCTGTAAACAGCCAGACTTGCTCTGCTTGAGCAGGCTGCGTTCAAGAGAAGCTGCTTCTAGCAGCTTTATGAATTCCTACATGCTGCCTGCCTGTGTTTAATTGTATTGTGAATTCTTTGTAGTTTGGATTATGTTTTATATTGATATGGGCCTTGCACACTGGGCTCTGTGCCTGGAGCCTCCATTCAAAGACTTTTTTTTTTTTTTGAAAGCAATGTCTCACTGAATGCGTGTGAATGCGAGCATAACTTTGTCTAGTGCACTGCAAAACCCCGTGTAAAGAAATAGGATGTACTGTGCAAAAAGCTGCTAAGTTTCAACAGGTGTCTCATGGGCTGGAATTCAAGACAATGCTTGAATTCCCAGTGATGGCATTCAGGGTTTATGGCTATGCCTGAGATAAAAATATAGCTTACTCTATTCCTGTTATTCTTTGTTTTCTAACAAAAGAAGGGGGCGACTCTTGCTGGAGTCTGACTCACAAAGATCAGTTTGTTGATTTGGAAATAATTTGCGTTGTATCATCAGTCGTAAAATGACTTAAAGCAAAGTCACAAAAACCTGATTCAGTGGTTCTCTGTATGCTTTTAGAGTATGGGAATGGTTTACATTGGCACTGTGCTCTTTCTTTCAGAAAAGTTAGTTGAGATGGCACGTAGATGTTTTTTGTTTTGTTTTTGTTTTCTCCTGATCTGTTAGGAAGTGAAATGCAAAATTTTTTTCTCTTGTTTTTCATTAAAAGATACTGGCTGAAGCTTTAAGATTATCAGGGTTGTTGTCAGATGTGCTCATTTATTTTGTTAAGTAATACTGCAGTATTTGTTTACCATGTGGCATTATGAATAGATGGGAATGGGCATGTGGAAATGTCCATAGTCAGTTCAGAGAAGTAGTAGCTGGCAACATTTCCTTTTTTACAGGTGAAAATTACTTGGATTCAGGTACATTGCAAGAGAATAGTGTGTTTTACAGTATTTGCATTCTGAAAATCCACAACAATCCCTTTTGTGCTTGTTTAGATGTAGTTGGAAAAATCTAGATTAAGTACATTCTTTTTCATTTTGTAGTGAGAATTCTAGCTTGTTTGTTCAGTGCTGAAGAATAAAATTCACTTTTTAGTCTTTAACTGTGCAGAAGGGGTATGACAAGCTTAATTAAATTATTATTACTACTATTACTTTGGAAGTGTCCTGTCCCCCTTTGTCCCTTGTGAATGAGAATTGTAGAATATACAGTCGACTAAGGCCAGGATGATAATGAAGTAAGCTCAAATGTTCATTGTCAACTTTGAAATGAAATCTTTCATAAAACTATTTATAAGGTGCATTTCTCAAAAGCTTTGTTACAATCACTCGCATTGTTTCTGCTGTGGTGACAACATTGTTCCTGTAGCCCCTGTTGTTCTGTAATGGTTGTTAAGGAGTTTGCTTGAGTTTGTTTTTACATGAAAAAGGAAAAAACTATAAGACAAGGCTGTAAATAGTCTCATGCCATAGCTCTGATGTTCAGGAAGTTCACTCATTTTAACTTCTAACAAGGATCATGGCAGATTTTAGAAAGAGAGGAGGGAATGTAAAATACAGCTGCCATTAGAATACTCTGTGCCTCTTTTCTACTAGTCCTTTAATGACTACTTGAAACTTTATGGGGTGAAGTATTCTCTATCTGAATTTCAGGTTATCCTGAAACTACTTTTCATAAAGTGAAATGGTCCACTTGATCAGTTAGGGAAGCTTATCAGAAAGTTGTGGAGAAAATGTTCCTGAACATGGACTGGGCCATGCTTTCAGGATTTCTGGTTTGCTCTGGAATTTTTCCCAGTTTTGAAATGAGATTGCTACTTTATTTTAAAACTGAACATCTCATATACCCAGTTTGAACTACATTTAAAAGTATGGAATGGAAAATTGCCTCTGGAGGTGTGGAAATTGTGCAATCTGGTGTTCTTGCTTTTATCCTGTAGAGAGAGACTTTAGGTATGTTGTTGTAAAGTGTGATATTTCATCAGTTGCTTTCATCCTAGGTGCTGAAGCATCAAGCAAAACTTGATTGAATGTAGAAAGAGTTTTGTGATAAGTGAGGGAGTCACTTTTATGGATCATGAAATTATCTGACCTTGGCTCATTCTTTGACATGACTGCAGTGGGAAGAGATCCAGTCTTCCTTTCCAGTCAGTGGGATAACATCAAGCTTTTTGGATATGGTCAGCTGGATAAGCCTGCACCTGAATAACATATATGTAAGACAAAGAATGTGTGTGAAAGCAAATTCTTTGGTTTAAATGTGAGCAATAGAGTCATACTGAAGTGAGGCAGAAGAAGTGTAGAAGCAAACCATGTTTGCTTTCACGATGAGGGCTACGGCGTTGCTTTAGGTTCAGAAAGGAGGGGTATGGCCTGCTAGTTTTGTGTATTAACTGGAATATTGAACTACAACATTTTGTTTTTGAGCACACAACAGTTTGGTTTTGCTTACAGCTTTGCTGTGTTAACTGGTAGAAGACATGCCCCTTTTTCTCTGAGGACTGAGAACTCCATACAGAGAGTGAACCAAACCCACTGACTGACCTCTTCCGCAAGGCATTGAAACCTGTATGTCAAAAATGCTAAGGCTTTTTTTGGTAACATGAATGCATAGCTATATGTAAGTCTAATTTTCTTTTGTATTGGAGACAGTCCAGTTTTCTTCTGTTTTACTGCTGTGGCATGCTGAGTAGACTGTTAGACACTTGTCTGTTTCTAGTATACTGGTGTTTTAAAGGAACATTAGTATTAGGCTGAGTACTCTGCTGCTTGCCAAGCTTCTCTGTTGGAAGTATTATTGTCTCCTGTGTTATTCTGATGTTGCTCATCCATTGCCTAATGCACTTTGTTGATAGGATCTTTCTCTTTCTCTCTCTNTTTCAGGATCGAAAAGCAGAGAAAAAAAGTCGCCTTGGCCAGACATAGCTGGTACATCCCTACATGCTGTCTGGATGAACTGTTGTATTTTAAACTGCAGATATACCTTATGGTTCTGGGGCTCTCCAAATGCTTGGAAAGATGGTAAAAAGGACATTCTATTGTGGTAGTGGAAAATACTGATAGAAGATGAAAAAATCCTCATGACATACCTGTGATTAAACTTGTTCATGGATGTGTTGTTTGATTCTGCTTCTCTGTGAAATTATTATTTTGTGTTCTAGGGTGATTTTAAAAAGTTCTGCTGTTACAAACTCATGGCCTGCATAGTGCTGCTTTTTGTGCTGTTCTTGAGCTTCCAGTACAAAATAATAAACACTTTTAGAAATCCCTATTAGCAAAGCAACTAAGGTCTAGATAACTGGATCTGGAGCGGAAGTATGCCTTCACAGCTATGTATTGTCATTAATGTATCTTTGCCATAATACCAACCTCTATTTTGCATTTTGTTGTGCAAACTCCTGCATATTGATTTCTTGGAATTTGAATGAAAAATTTATATATTTTTAAAGCTGGATTTTTATAACAAGATCTAGCTTAAAAAATCATGTTAGATACTTTTGCTGATCAAGCCAGTTAATGTTTTTAGGTGATAGGTAATTTTGCTTTCATGTAAGCTGTTGAGGTTAGGCTGTCTTCTGAATACTGTCCATGCAACATTGTGTTGCCCACGCAGCCTTCTTCTTTAGTCTCCGTAGGCCTTTCATTGCTCGGGGTCACCGTGTCTGGATGTTTCCTCACTCTAATGCTTATAGGCAACCATCAATATTCCTATTCCATACTGTTTGTTGAGTTCTGACCTCGAAGTCTGTTGCAAGGGCCCTGTGAAAGTTCTGCACTTTCATAGTCCTTAGAAGGGTATCTGCATAGCAAGTGGAAAAGAATATTTTTGGAGCTGCCACCAGCACTGTATGAAAGCAAAGGTGCTCCCATTCTTGTGTTCACCCCCTGTGCCGAAGCTGTCAAACCGGATCTGCCTCCAGTGGTGAGTCACCTCAAAAGGAAAAGGTACTGGGGAAAGTAATCAGGCAAGTAGTGTGAGCAGCATGCAAGATGGCTTGGGTGGTACCCAAAAGGTTACTCAAATTTTGAACAGAATCAAATGGGGGTTTATAATGAACTAATTTCCATGCATTCATCTTTGGATTCAACATATACGCAAGTGGCTTCGACTTCATGAAGGATGAGACTGTGGGGTCATTTCTTCCAGTTATCCCTAAACTTAAGATGCCTTTTTGCTGTCCATTTCCATGCTCCACCCCTTTGATTCCTCCATTGACTATGGAGTATAATAGAAACATCTGGCTTTTCCATTTCAGAAACTGTATTTCACTTTTTCCCTTCCACAGTAACTTTGGTCAGGTGTGAGTGTAAGGTAATTACTTTTTTTTTTTTTTTTTTTTAAGTGGAGATCTTCTTTGTAATGCAGAAATTAAGAAATGGAGTGCCAGGGGAAATTGAGTTTGCTGCTCTATTTAGTTGTTCTGACTGAGAGGCCTGAGTCTCCAAACAATGGTATAAGGTGCCTTCGTGGGTTGCCTGATGCTAATACTCATGAGTGTGTTTCCTAGTGATTAACCAAACCTTTCATCATGCCGAAGAATGTTAATCTAAATAACAACAACCTAAGTTCTGTATACCTCCCTGCATATCCCTCAGTGATCTGAAACTTCCAGCTGCAGCTGTATAAATTACCAGCTCTGGACTGGAAAGATTTAGGATGTGGCAGTGTAGTTGCTTCCTGGAGTGCTCCAGAAAGAACATGTGCCAAGAGTGGACTTGGGGGCAGCAGCTTTTTTAGTGATACTGTCAGCATGCTTTCTTGGGTAGGAGTGTTCTGAGACTTCAGTTTAAAAAGCACTTAGCACATTTCCTTTAAAGTGGCTTTTGTCACCCTAAAGTTCTCCCATCACCTGTCATTATGTTGCTGCCTGTGTCACACTACCCAAAGTTCAGGTTGCACTGTGCGAGTCACTGACAAAGGTGCCAGCACAGCTGGTTCCTGCTCTCTTGGAAGAGCCTCCCAGGGAGCGTGCATTTGCTGATGTTTACAATGCTCCGCAGCATGTCCACTGTGCTGCATGGTAGCTTAAAAAGAGGGGGGAGGGAAGGGAGGGTGTCATTTCTAGGTCAGCTGCCTTTAAAATTTATGCCTGCCTACTGCAAAGCAAGCAAAATAGGATCAGAAGGAATGCATTATTTTGCTGCCTAGGATATCGGCCTAGGACCCAGAGGGTGGGTAGGTTGAGCAAGTGCAAGGCAGTGGGAAACAATGGTAAAGCAAATTAGCCCGCGTCAGCATCTGAGAGTGGTGTGGGAGCAGTTCAACTATTGTAAATTGCTGCATTAGAGGATGAACAAAATAGTATGTTGCAACTCTGCACGGGTGTTATCAGTGTTACTACTTACTAATATTCTGAACCCAGCAAGGTTAGAGCTGGTGCAATAAAAATTCCATAAAATGGCATTGATTTTGCAATGTTGTTTTGCCATGGCAACTACAGTGACAAAAGCTGAGTGTATGCTATACACAAGATGTAACTGTGGAAAAACACCTCTTTGTTTAATAATTATGAATATTTTTCACTTCAGTTGCTTACCTCTTCTTTCTTAAGATGACTATTGTGTTCTTAAGGTAATTATTTACATTTTTTTTCCATCTCCTCTTCCTATAAAACTCCTTTCTGATGTATTTTTGTGTTACAAAGACAGCCCCATCTACCTTTCTCTGTCTACGACAGGTGAAAATTATGGTCTATTTTTTTTCTTTTTCCCTAGTGCTGAATAGTAACATTGCCATTGATTACTTGGTTATGGCATGTCTTTGGAAATAAAAAGGCTTGTCTGGTTTTTTTTTTTCCATTGGTGTTTGCTAGGTTAGCAATATGCTACCTATGTAACAAGTCCTGTTCCCTTTTATTTTAAGGAGTCTTCTCTGGAAGCTGAAGTCTAGCTCTGCTTTTCTGTGTCTGTTTAGCTTCCATGGAGTGACCCCCACTGTGACTATGTAATGACAAATTATGTTGTTGTTCCACTAAGAGGTGGGTAAACACAAACCAAGTCCTTAGTAGCAAACTGCTTGTATTGTGATTAATTCAATGTATGAGAGCCTTATATTCAGTTAACTCGTATGCATTAACTCTTAACTGTAAATTAGGATAGACAATATGGTGGAGTCAACTCAATGACTCAGCTTGCTGCTAAAGGAAGGGGACAGACAGTCTCAGACATTAGACATCTTTAATCCATTTTATTCCAAGTATTTAGCTGGCACTTGTACTCCTTCTCTTTAGAGCTAACAAAAAAAACCCTGAGTATTAAAAACATGCTTCCTAGGCAGCTTAAAAAACCCCAGTCTGTGTTATCTTTTGCAGTGCAGGTAGATAGCAATCCTTACCCCTCTAGTTCAGAGCTCTATATTCTGTTTTGCTTGGTTACTAATGATGTGTATACAGTTTGGAGACACCCCAGCTGTAAGTAATTATTATATATCCTTATCAGAACTGTCTCTACCATAGCTGTTTGTAGAAGAAAAACAAACAGAATGGGTAAAAGCTGTGTCTCACCAAGATGTCGGCTTGTAGATGAACAAGCAGGGGGCACAGGGGGTATGAGTTAGCATGGCTGAAAATACTAATTGTCTTACTGCTTTCTAGCCCTTAGTTCCTGTTTTGTGAAAGTCTCTTTAAAGTAGCTAAAACTTAGTTGATCTGGTCTTTAAAGAAAATCTAAAATGCTGCTTTCCTAGTTCCACAATAAGGTAAGGAGGAAAAAGAAGACTGTAAATCCTTTGGGGAAGGAGGATATTAATATTAACCTGGGTCAGATATGGCCCAGTTACTAAATCAATGCATTACCAAAGGCCTTTGATAAGGGTAATGATATACCATTATCTAATGGAAGTGAGGTTGCATTAACAACCTTATTTTGACTTGTAAGTGAAAGTTGTCATGCTGTGTGTGCCACAGGAGTCACTGTGTACCCAGGTCTAGGTGACATTGTGAGCAGGTGTCACTGAGCTGGAATCAAGCTGAAAGGAGCCAGGTATAAGCTGTGCACTGGGGCACCAAGAAGAAGAGCTTCTGTTCTAAGCTGTGTGAGGAGCTGCAGCAGAGTAGGTAGGTGAGACTAGTTGGCTGAAGGATAGACATTTAAATGGTCAATAAAGAGCTTTTGCTAGAGGCGGGGGAGCACTGAAAACAAGTTAAAATCTTAGGAACTTTTCCCCTGCTAATGTTTTTGGTTTTCTCTAATACTTCTCATTGAAAGTATGGGAAGAGAAGCTTGGTGAAGATACGCTAATGTCCATGGTGCTCAAGTCCTAAGTGAAACGGAGAACATTTTCAGAGATGTGCCCAGACTCTCATATTTGATTTAAACTGGATTTAGACTTGTAAAGAAACTTCTTTCCAGGCTAGGGTTGCAAGCACTATTTAGACTTGATAAGTCTTTCTATGTGATGTAGGAGATTAGTCCCCAGGATCATTTCATATGTATCCCGGCAACCTCAGGTGATATATTTAAGATATTTAAGATACTGATCATGACAGGTCTTTTCCTGCCTTACTGTAGCACCATGTAATTTTTGTGGCTTCACATCTCATCTTGTAGAGTGTCCCTGGTGGACAGAGTGATGACTTTTTGAGGTGAGCATGTGAAGTTCTTTACTAAGGGTCTAGTACAGGATTGTCTGTGAGTAGGCAGGACTGGAGGATGATGTGGCCTCCCTACATGACTTCATTATCAGCTTAAAGGGATCTATGGCAGGGCTGTTATTACCACTTTTCTCCCTTCCTGTGGCATTTCAGTTTGTGAGTTTTAATGTTTCCTTGGCATTAGCCAGTTCAGCCTTTCAAGTCCGAGTTGACTGAGAAATATTTTTTTTTTTCTTTCTCAAAGTCCAAGCTTTCATTTGGATTGGTGAACTGCTGTGGCTTATCCTGCAGCTGCCTGGAGCAGACCTGCTGGCAGGGGTGCTGTGGGAGTGGCCTGCACAGGGCATCTTCCTCATTCAGACACAGGTGACTGGTCCAGTATATGTGATCCAGGAAGGTGCTCATGTAATTCCGGCTGGGAGCTGGGTACAAAGCAGGGCTGTACTCCTGAAATTGTTCCCAAAAGAAGGGGATTTTCCATCCCTGTTGTTACTCTTCAGCTTTGCTGTGAAGTCTTCAGTATCTGTTCTTTTAACGATTTACAGAAAGGCGTGGAAACAAATACAAACTGGTCTTTATTTTACACAGCAGCAGAATAGGAAACCCATTAGACAGACAGAAAACCAGTGTGAAGTGTGGTTGAAATGAAACCTGTTTTCACTAGATCTGCTACTTAGAGTACTTTAGTCACGTAGGTAAATAACAGATTTGATGCTAGTTTAAAAACCAAAGGATTAAATGAAGAGTTGCTATGTAAAAAATTCAGTAAGGACAACGACATAAAGATAAGCATTGAATCGTTCCAATGAGAAATTTTGTAAGTAGATATTCTAATAAAGTTTCTGTAATCTGTTTTTAGGATGTCCACTGTCATGTAGCAGGGGCAGTGTTTATAAGCAATATTAACAAAAAGGAAAAAGCCATATAAATTCTAAGCAAGATGTAGCAAACCTGCATGAGAGATTAATCTCTCTAAAACTGGTCTGGATGGTTGAGAGAAGGCATGAAAATGGAAGAGGTGACAGAAACTTCTCTCAGCAAAATCCGTAACAGGTGACACCCAAGTAAATTTTAAAACTTTGTTGCAGAACACGGATGAGTAATCAGTGTAATGTAACAGGCAGTTTGTAGTTTCTTGCCATGTGACATAAGGGAGTAATGTAGTTAAAACAATTGCAATTATGTAACACACAGCCTTGGGAAATAGGAAGGGCAGAGTTGGTATTTCCCAGGTAAATCTTAAGATACCATCTGTGAAACGTCCTGATTTAATTACCTTCTGAACTTCAAGAGCAGAATTAACAACAGTATACAAAGTGATTCTGAAACATGAATGTTTCATAATTGTGCCTGAATATATAAGCCAGTATTGCAGCCATTTCTTAAGCTATAATTTTGAAATCAGACCTGCATGGGTCAGTGCTTTCTGTAGGCTCTCCCCCTCTTCCAGTGGGTCTGCAAGGGTGGATGATCCTCCAGTCATGACTGTATGGGCTGTATGATGTGTATGGGCTAGGTGTGATACTCCAGAAGCTTTACTTTTGGGACCCATTCTGGGTCAAAATTAGACCACTGAAATGTGCATTGGGTTGTCATAGTCCCCAGGCATTTTCTGAGGGATCACTGTAAAAGTATCTTGTCTCTCTTTTTAATAATAGGCTGTTTTTCTCTAATGTAAATTTTTAATGTTAAGTGTTTTAAGTTTCACACTGAATTGAAAATTGGTTTTTGGAGTGACAGAGCTTACATTAGATTGGGGGTTTTTTGTTTGATTTTTTTTTTTGTGAAGTTCTTTTGTGTGCTTATTTTGTTTAGTAGCCATTAACATAAAACAATTGTAAAATTACTATTTAAATTAATCTTGATATCTATTTTATTATTTAAAAACTATGTAGGGGGAATAAATGAGCATAAAGAATGACAAATATCTTTCATGTGGGTTAAGCAAAGGAATGCGAAAAACTTCTTGTTCTCATTTAAAAATTAGGAATATTTGAGGCATACCAGTAATTCCCATTACAAAAGTCACTAACAAGTTTGCGAGTGTTGAGCACTTCCAACAGCTTGTTTTCTTACCACTTCTCATCGTCAGACATTCTCATATGGTTTGCTGTAGTATTTGTGGCATTTGTGTTGGTGTAAACAATCTTATCTGCCCCTGCCTCTCCAGTAAAGGTAGGGGTTCAACTTGGAACTGGTTCTGCCAAGCTCTCTGCCTTAGCTCAGCTACAGTCAGTGGGCTGTTCCAGCTGCCTGCTGAGCTGCAAGCTACCACAGCACAGCAGATTACTTTGGTCTTTAACACAAGCCTTTTCCTCCTTAGCCTCACTTTCATCTCCTTTTTTTATAGTGGTGGAGGCACATTTGTTTAAAGATGTCTTCAGAAATTATGCTACTGCACTGATTGAACTTAGGTGCACAGTATTATTTCCATTGACAAAAAGAAAAGTAGCACTTATTTCTTTTGAAGAACTGAATATCTTTCATACATTTTTGAGGTGATTTTGACGCTTGTTTTGCAATTGCGTATGTTTGAGAGGACTGCCTCTTATTTAGAACTTTTCAAGCTGGGCAGACTACTTACATGACTACATTTTTCAGTTTATGTAAATTGTTCGCAATATATTGTTTAAAATAACTCAATTTTGAAAATGAGTCTGCTAGTGTTACCTAATTTTTAGAGAGTTTGCAACAAACTGGACAACCTATTGTGCATTTTAATGGCATTTTTAAATTTTGATATGAGCAGAAAGGGGAAGATTGGAAATAAAAGTGCTGGTGTACTGATTCTGTAAGTACATTAGCAGGTAGGTAAACCAAATGTATGTTTTCCTGACTGAACTATGGCTATACAAACGCAAAGTGGGCAGATGAATTTATAGTATGAAGAACTAAAACTGTATTTAACAAATGGCCTTCTCTGGCCCCAAGTCTTTGACCCTTCAGGTCAACTCTTTCCAGTCTCACATGTAGAAGATAATTTCTGTAGTCTACAAAACTGTCAAACATTTTGGAAGATTGCATTATAGTCAAAGCATTATCAGTTTACTTCTTAACAACACAGTTGTATTTTAAAAAAACAGCCTTTCAAAAATGGTTTGGGTTTTTTTTGATGAAGCCCAAGCTAGTTGTTTATCTTGTGTGTAGGCATGTGATTTCCTTTTTTTTCACTCTTCTATTACAAAAAGCAGGCCTTGATCATATTATTTTCCAGCATGTATGAATGTGTGTGAATAAGTGTAAAAAGGTAAGACAAAATATTTTCCATGCTGCCATTAATTCTCTTTTTGTAGGTGGTTAACAAAAAAATTATCCTGAAAACGTAACAATAATGTAAACTATTGTTCACAGAAGTGGATATATGAAGGAAAACCAGGTAGCTAGTTAAGAAAATAGGTAGAATTATAAAGCACATTGAAAGTGAAATAGTAATGTCATATATAAAAGTTGGTTTTAAATAGATCTTTTAACTGTAAGAAAGTCTTGAACAGCACTATCTTTTTTGCAGACATTATTTCTTAAAGTAACTGGAATTAAGTTACTGTATTTTGTTTACCTTTAGATTCAGATTAATTGATCAGTGACTATTGAGTGGTGAGGCTGGGGCTACTTTTTGTGTTAATCCTTCTCTCAAGTTACTGAACTACAGAGTTCCTGAACTCCAGAAACTTTCAGAAGAAGTTCAGTAACTGGTGGAGTTGTATCTTGCTTGATTATGAACAGAAAAGAAATCTTGAAGGCTGAGAGCCTCTGCTGTCTAAATGTTTGAGGACTGTTTTAAAGGAAGAAGAGCTGTGAATGCTGATGTCAGGATAGGTGGGACAAATCCCTCACCATCAGTATGGCAAGAGCCAGTCTTATTTTCATGATCTGCCTTTCTACTACAACTAGGAGAAATCTACTGGAAATAATCTGATTCCAGATGAAAGTCTTGCATTTGGTCTCAATGCCTAGCAGGTATGAGAGTTACTATTTAAACACTGACAGCATGTTTGTCTGACTTCTGATGCAAAAATTAAAGTGAAGTTGAGAAGTCAAGTGGATAAATGTAAAGAATTGTCTGTTTGTGAGTCCACAGTTGTTGAGGGACAACTGTAAGAGGGTGTAACAATTAGCACCCTAAGCCCATTGTAGGGGGTTGGCCCTGTCTCGGTGCCAGATGCCCACCAAAGCCTCTCTCACTCCCCTTCACTGCTGGACAGGGGAGAGAAAATACAACAAAGGCTTCATGGGTTAAGATAAGGATTGGGAAAGATCACTCACCAAATATCAACACAGGCAAAACAGACTTGAATTAAAGGTAATGATTGAATTTATTGCTAACTAAATCAGATCATGATAGTAAGAAGTAAAATGAAAACTTAAAACACCTTCCCCCCACTCTTCTTTCCTTCCCAGCTCTGCCTTTTCCCTCCAGAGCGGTGGGGAGATGAGAATGGCACTTGTGGTCAGTTCATCACATTGTTTCTGCTGCTGCCCAGGGAGAGGAGTCCTTCTCCTTCTCCAGTGTGTGTCCATCCCATAAGCAACAGTTCTCCATGAGTTGCTGCAATGTGGGTCACACTTCCATGGGGTGCATCCTTCAAGCACAGCCTGCTCCAGTGTGGCCTTCTCTTTCCATGGGTTCACAGCCTCATCTCAGGCATCCACCTGCTCCATTGGGTCTCCTCCAGGAGCTGCAGGCAGATCTCTGCATCCCCAGGGAGCTCCATGGGCTGCAGGGGCACAGAAGCCTCACCATGGTCTGTACCATGGGCTGCAGGGGAACCTCAGCTCTGGTGCCTGGAGCATCTCCTGTCCCTTCCTTTTGCACTGACCTTAGTGTCTGCAGGGCTGTTCCTCTCACATGTTCTCACTCTGCTCTTCTCTGGTGGCAATTAAAACTGCACAAACGTTAGGTGCTTTCTTCTTCTTCTTCTTTCTTCTTCTATATGTTATCATAGAGGCACTGCCACCATTTCTAATTGGCCCAGCCTTGGCCAGTGGCACATCCATCTTTGGAGCCACCAGAGACTGGCACTGCTGGACACTGAAGAAGCTTCTCACAGAGGCCACCCCATAGTCCCCCCACTACCAAAACTTGGCTATCCAAACCAAATATATGGCTATTAAATGGCAATTGATTTAGTGCCAGAATCTACACTGAATTTTCCAGATTTTTAAGAGCATGTTTTGAAGCAGATTTCTTGTTTAACTTTAGTCTTGGTCAGCATGTTGAGCTAGCCAGTCTGAGTTCAGTAATGCGAGGGTGGGAATACTGAGTGGCAGTGAAATCAGTAAGCTACTTTTCTTACCAAAGAACCAGTTAAATATAATATGATTGTTTGTACTGAGTGAATATATTTGTTGAAAAATTGAGCAATACTCTGCATAAGGTATCTGTGGCCTTTGGTAGAATTTTGTTACAACCACTGCATGAAGTATTTTCAGTTTGCCATGCCTTTTCTCTTGACAGACTGTTCTCATATGTCTGAAAGAATACTGGATTAACAGGATAATTTATTGTAATCTGTCTAACAATTTAATACAATAGTTATTTATAAAGTAAACATTTTTAATGGTTCCTCCCCAGCACCAGTTATGGCTGAATTGCTTGGCTGTCACAGTTGAGCACTCTGAAGTACCTGGACAGGGTTGGATTTACGTGTGTTTGATATCATCCATAGTTGGCTTATGGAGCAAGATGACAATAATATTTATAATTTGCCTCTAACCATAAAATCCTTCCTCTCATGTGATTGCTACTGTGAAATGCAAGAGTGCTCCTCATTAGTAAAGAAAGAAGACCATTGTACTTCTTGTTTTGTCAGCACCTTTATCAGGATAGAGCGCTGAAGCAAATGTTGTAATATGAATACAGGATGCATGAAAATGGTCAGCATGAAGGCAGTGACATTGAGTTGGGAAATGCTGATGCTGGAGGGTGCTATTTCTAGAAAATATGAACTTAAAAGAAACTTGCAGAGGGAATATTTTCCAAACGTGAAATTTGTGGTGGTTTCATATATTCAGAGACATAGGACAGGAGTGCAACCAGGAAAACAAGTGGGCAGCAGAACGAGAGTGGAGATGAGGTAGGTCAGATGAACTCTAATGGAGGCAGGCTTGTCTGTGCTGCATCTTGCAATGAAGGGTGAGTGTATTGGCTAAAAATTCCTGCAAAATGGTGGTGAACAGGACATACTTGTACTGTACTTGTAGAAGTGGAAACAAGGGTGAAATTGTTTTTCTGGGCTGCGAAGGTGAAGATAAATGAGAAGAAGATAGTGGGGACATCTGAGGAGAGAGATGCATTACCATCATGGCTCTCTCAACCTGCAGCTAGTTTAGCCTGGAAGAGATGCAGAAGGGCTGCCAGAGGAAGGGAGCTGGTTATCAAGATGTGCTGCAGGCTGAAATAATAAGTAAATATTACTAATAAAGGTGAATACAGTGTGAAGATTGCACAGGGGTATTGAGAGAATTCATATAGTAAAGTGAGACACTGAGTGAGTAGGGGAAAAACACCATCAAATGTGCTGGGATTTTAAAAAGGCATTTTCAGGGGGGGATGAGGGAAGGGAAGGGCTGATGAGTGCTTGATTGTGGAGAAAAAAAAATCAGTATTCATATAAGCATACTTCTCTGAAAAGTTTTACATAAGTAGGAGGTACTGCATGCAAAGTGGATATGCTAGATAATTTTTGTGAGTTAATGTTATTGTCATTGGTACTGTGACATTCCATGATTCTGGTGTGGAAACAGTTGATTCATCAGAGTGGGATTTGCATACTAATTATAACATGGCTAATTATTGTATTTAAAAGGAGTATGCTGACATGTTGGTACCTTTTCTCCTTCCCACATACCTCAGAAATACTTCTTATTTAGAATTTTTTTTTTCAGTAATAAATGTTGCAAAGCTGAACTTCCTCATATATCAGCAGCTTGGACTTTAAGTGGAGATGGTGATAAAAAATAATTTAAGCATCTGCTCTTTATTCATATTTACCTCTTAACTATAATGGTTAACCACAGCACAGTTTCTTGAGATAACACTTCATGGCACGGAAGCACTTAGTTTGTATGTAGAGATTGCAAAATCATATTGTTGTGCATAACAGCTCTGCTATAAATTAGACCCAAGGATAGTGGGATGTGGCCAGGTAATGCTTCCTGATCTGTATTTCACATATGGTGCTCTGTTAGCCTTTTCTCTTTTTTTAACACTTTGTTTCCTGAAACTCTTCCCAAAAAACTTTATTAATCTTTCTTTATTGACAAAAATCTGTATTTCTATTTTGGTTTGTTTTCTACAGGCAGCATCATAAAAATCAAGTGAAAATGGCCTTTAGCAATCTGACATCAAAGGCTATACTACTGTATGATGAATGGATTAAAGATGCTGGTGAGTCATTTAAATCTAAAACTTACTAACTCCCAATAATTTTGAATAGCAATGTGCAGCTATGCTAGGTGTGCTGTTTATCAACTTAGAAGTAGCTTTGTCATCCTGTGAATATTTGTAAGACTTGCCAGGTGACCAATTAATGTGGCAGTCTAGCTTCTGCTAGGAAGTAAACAAAACTCAGGTAGTTTATGGATATAAACTCAGAGTAAATAAAATGCAGGCAGTGATTTCTCCTGTCAGTGTCTCTGGTTGCCTGAGTACATAGTTTGAGTTTTTCCTATGGTGCTGAATGTATAGTTTTAACTCTTTTGCATTACCAAACAATTGCATTTTATCAGTTAATTAATGCAGGCATATATGGCGTTACTGCATTTTGCTGTTGCAAAATGAAAAACAAACAAACAAATGCAAGCTCGGATAAATTTCAGTATTGGAAATTAATCCTCAGAGTAATTAACTCTGTCATAGTGGTACTTTGAAAACGGATGTTAGTCTCTTGCTGCAGTTAGTAAGGGATATTTGATATTAATCACACTTTGCTTTTATGTTGCCGCTCTTGTTATTCTGTATGCTTACCAAAAGCTGAGGGAGAAGACCTCAATTTTGGGGTTAAGACCCATCAGTCTCAGTGTTTCTCACTGTGGTAGACAGATAATGACAGGGATTAGCTAATTCCTGGAAAAAAATTGAGAAGTGGTTAAGGCTTGACAGCTAAGATTACTGATTTACCTTTTTCAGCATAGCTGAGCACCACTTTTCTTGTTCTGTCAAAGCACAGCCTGCAAATGAGCGGGGAGTTTAATCAGTATGGCTCATGGGGTGAAGTGGCTTGGGATGGAGTGAACATTTCTGCTGCAGTACCCATGACTCCAAAACCTGAGTTGTCTCCATGCCCAACAGTGCTTGTATTTGGCATTTTGTATCATTGTGTTAGTGGTGTAACATTGTTTTTTCAGGATCAGGCTGGGAAGAACAGCCGGAAAAGGTTTGGTAGGAGCAAGGCAAGGGTGGATACAACAAAAACAGTCAGTTCTGGAGAAATGGTGGTTCTCTTGCAGTGCACTCGAGCAGATTCCTCATGCTGTGGGTCACAGTCGTCCTTGGTCTGTGGGCAGTAGCACTGGAACATTACAAGCTGTGAGCAGCATTGTAATGTGCTCTCCTCCTCAATCTGTTTTTACACTTCCAGTGGCTGTTAACCACATAAGAGGGTCTTATGGGTGAAAGGTTGCTTGACTGCTGTGGGTTGAAAATTCGCTGACTTGAAACATTTGGCTATGAATTAAACACTTGACAAAAATAACAGTAGTATAATTTTACCCTTAAAATACAGCAGCAAACCATGAAAGCAAAGTCAATAGTTAAGTTTGGGATCATTCTGAACCAAATCTTCCAAAAGTCAGAATAAAAAAATTAAAGAAAATAAAAATTACATGAGGTTTGTACCAGTTCACCTGCTTATGGGGAAACGTGAACTGTGACTCCGTGATGAACCACAAATGGGTGCAGTGGAATCACGGTGATGCTCAGATGAAATACCTGTCCGCCTCATCTGCAGGGAGAAGGGAGTGGAGTGTGCTTAGCAGGAGGTGCCTCTGCCGTACAGCTCTGGCAACTGTGGGGTAACTTGCAACATTTGCTTGTTGTATTACAACTTTCTTGTCATATGAAAGTGTGTGCTTTGTCGTCTTGTAAAGACAGAAAGTGATGTCACTCATGATTCTGTGTCTCCTTTTCATTATACGTGAAGAAAGAAGCACAAATCCTACATGGGTTAAATCATGTTATCCAGTCAGTATGAATTTCAGGTGAATGGACTCTGAAACGAGATTGGTGACAGAAAAGCCTAGACCATCAAGAATTAAATACTTTCCTGTAGCTGTTTTAGTGAGTACTGTAGACATCTGATTTCTTTTTTTTTTTCCTCCCCCACCCCCTCTAGATCCAAGACTGGAAGGCTGGCCACTCATGTCTTCACCTTTTCCAACAACTTTTATCATTGGAACCTACATTTATTTTGTCACCTCCTTGGGACCCAAACTCATGGAAAATAAAAAACCTTTTGAACTCAGGCAGATCATGACATTTTATAATTTTAGTGTGGTAGCCCTCTCTTTATATATGACTTATGAAGTAAGTACTATGTTTGTAATGTATTTATATATTTCATGTCTTTAGCAACTAACCTTTAATAAATTTATTAATATAATTCCCACACTGCAATTATCAAAAAAATATTATTGTCATAGGAGTAATTATATTCCTCCAAGCTGTATGCTAAACTTGTAATTCTTGGAAAAAGGGAACGTGAAACATTTTGTGTCATTATGCATAATTAAGAAAGTTTAACATTTTCATCATTTAAATTCACTGTACTGCAACAGGTAAAGCAGACAATATGCTTTTCTTAGTATTTTGTAATTGTTTTTATCCTACTTCCTGCCCTTAAGAGGAAGGAACAACAACTGATGTTTCAAACACTGTATAGAGTATGTCTACTGTGAAATAATCTTCAGTTAGATCTGCCTTTTAAATGACAGAAATCATTGACAGGAGTTAACAAAATCTAATTCAAGGCATTTTTGTCCTTTAAACAAACAAGCAAAACCCATCTAAACAAAAAACCTCCAAACTCTGCCCCCTGCTTCCCCCCCCCCCNCCAAGCCCAAATTATGAATATCTTTAACACTGATTTTCCTCACAACCCCAAAATAGCAAATTCTCTCTTTTTTTCAAAAGCAATGTTGAGATTTTGCTGCTGTTGGGCTTTACTTGTTTGTTGGGATTTGGTGGGCTTTGGTGGGTTTTTTTGAAGTGTTGCTATTTGTTGATGGTACCGTGTGAATGACAGCCTTACATGTTTGCTTGGTGAAGCATCACTGTGCTAGTACTGACCCTGTGCATGACTCTCAGGCTGTGTGGCTATTTCAGGTTTGGCAAACTAGTAATAAAAAGTTGTCAGATCATTGTGCCAAACTGGCAGGATATGTTCCTGTTAGCTTAACTTGCATGAATCTTATCATGAGTTATAGTGAACTACCTGACATTTCTTCTAACCTCTCCAAAGGCACTGCAGCAGCAGCTACTTTGTGTCATGACTGTGTGGAAAGTGGTGGACAAGATGAATGCTTTTGCTATTTAGACATTTTTTTAAAAAATTGACAAATTTCATTTTGGAACTTGGTTCCAAGTTTGGTTTTAGTTATAAACATCATAAACAAACAGACCAAATGCCACCAAAAAACACCCAAAGAAAAAATAAAAGAAAAAGATTAAACTTCTCTTAGTGTCTGACACTGGCAAGGTATTCAATAAGTCCGCTGTCAAGACTTCCATGTTACATATTCATGGAAGTGTGCATGGGCAGAGTGTAACTGAATTTCTGCTGTGTTGTCTGGTGGTCAGCAAGAAGCTGATTGTTTCCCTTTTTGGAATCAAGTCATTTGATGGGTATTTTAGTACTGTGCTGTTCTGCTGGCGTTCCAAAAGAAGGTGGTTTTTTAAGCAATCAGTTCTTTCAGGAAGTTAAAAGGATGAAAGCCTGCCTCTGTTAGGAGAGGTGAAGCTCTTACCATGCATGAGTGGATGGTGATAATGAGAAGCATTGTAAAGATTTAAAATACAGATGTCATAGTGGCTGGCAGTAGAATAAGCCAAGTGTAATACTAATATTGTTTCTCTTGTCCAAAATTTAATATATTTCAAGAGAAAAGATTATACTATATTTGGTACATACAGTCCTTTGGTCATGTGTGTGCTCTCATTTGTAGCTTCTTGTTACTCGTATGAGTGGAAAACTAATTGAACCATGATGTTTAACTATGCAGAATTTTAGAAACTATGATAGTAAATGTACATCATGCATATTGATTTTTTCCTTGTCTTTAGTGATAATTAGTAATGGCTTTCTGTTGTATTGGTTTTGTTGGAGTATGAAGATGCTATGTTGTATTCATCTTTGTATTAAGATAGTTAGCTGTGATAGCAGTGTTCAAAAGAATTATATTTGTTTTTGTGGTCTTACACACTAAGTTGTTTTTTAGCCCTGGTTTTGAAATGCATCTCTTTCTTCTCTTCAGTTACTAATGCTGAAATAATGAGTATAGGAAGAAAATTCTTGTCTATGGGTGTGGTCCTGAAATTAGAAATTCATTAATCTGCAACAGCAAAGATTTTTGTGGTAGCTATCCCACACACAGGTAGATGATTGACAAAGTTGCTGATTTAATGTGTTTTTAATATTGTTTTTCCCCTCCTGCTTAGTGATTGCAAAAGTAATCCAAAATTAATGAATTTTTCAAAAGACGTAAAGTTAATCTTTGCCTTTTTTTTCCCTCCAGTTTCTTATGTCAGGCTGGGCCACAGGATACTCATTCCGATGTGATATCGTTGACTACTCGAGGTCACCGACAGCTCTAAGAGTAAGTTGTCAAAGACAAAGGCAAATTGTTATCATAGAACAATAGAATGGTTTGGGTTGGAAGTGACCTTGGAGATCTAGTTCCAACGTCCCCGATATGAGCAAGGACACCTTCCACTAGACCAGGATGTTCAAAGTAGTGTGTTATGCACTTACTTTATTTTTAGAAATGCTTTTTGAACAGTCTGCTTTTTGAATGCACTGTTATAGAGTGGAATGCACTAAATGAAAATGCCCTCTTTCATAATGTAGAGCACGTGAGTTAACTGGAGGGACAGGTTGGTTGTGAGGGAGAAAGAAAGAGGCAAGGAATTCATTGGCTTGTTTTTATTGGTTTTAAAATACCTTTAAGTTTAAAAATTGTTTTGTGTTTTTAAAGAAAAAACAATCAAACTATACATTTAAGTATTTCTGTCAAGCTTGGAATATGCCTTGACCCAGCATTTTCCTTTATATAGACACTTATTTGTCTGGCTCAGTTTTATTTATGACTTTTATGGTTTGACAGTTTGATTTTTACTCTTGCAGATGGTGCGAACTTGTTGGCTTTACTTCTTTTCCAAGTTCATTGAATTGTTAGACACTGTAAGTATTTGTAGCCTAATAAAAGAAGTGGTTCTGTTTCCTTTCCACAGCAGAAGAACTAGTGCTGTTCAGGGTTGAGGATATAAATGCTTTTTATTTAGTCCTCCAATCATCAATTATTAGAATACCATTACGATGTTTACCCCTATTATCTCTTTGTATCTTATTGTCTTTTTACACTGTTCTTCCTTCATTATCAGGAAAAATGTTAATGAGGGAACACACCTTTAAATATTTAGGAAGTCTGGATAACTTGTCTGTTTAACAGCTGAGTACACTAATCAGTTATGCTAAGGCAATGCTTGTCTCATCACTGCAGATAAAAAACAGTTGATCATGCTGAATATATTTTTTCACATCATCTTCAGATTTTATCTCCCCATTCATATCATCAGCAGCTCTGAATGCAGGACAAAATTGCTGTACCTACTTGCTCTCAGTTCCTGAGATTGTCTTGAGTGTCTTGACTGTAGAGATGTTTGATGTCAGGCTGGCACTCTAACCTATTTCAAAGAAAGTCTGAGCAGCTGTGCATTGAAGCAGAATGCAGACGTCGTTCACCACCCGCAGCCATCTTCCCAAGACTGGCACCAGATAGGACTAACTGAGATATTTTCAAACCAGCTTCTGAGTGTTGGAATTAGCTGCAGTTCTATTTGCCCTGTTGTTTGGGGCACAACAGTGGTGGTTCAGGAGCTGACTCATGAGCAGTGAGGATGTTCTACATCCTCTAAGCAAAGCTGGCCACCAGACTTTTCATCTGCAAATGTTCATGATTCAACACTGGAAGATCTTACTGACTAAACCAAATGGCATGGTAATGGAAGTGTCACGAATGCTAAAACTGGAAAATCCTGACAAGTATATTGCTATATTTGCCTTTATTCTCCACAGGATATAGTGCTCCTTTTTAATTAGTCCCAAGCCCAATTTTTAAATTTTTTTTTGCTTGAATACAGACAATTAGGTACCTGTTTCTCATCAGCTTTTTTGTTTTAGTGCAAAAGTAATTTCTTAGCTGTATTTATATCTGCTGATTCCAAATGTTTTCTCTGGCACACCAGACTTCTTTTCTTCTGTGTTTATTTGCTTGCTATCTGATACTACCCTTTCCATGACCCAACTTCTCCTTATGGTTTTTTTTGCTGTCTTTCCTCAACATTTCTCTTGATGCCTGTTCTTTAAAAGGGGGCCTGTCAATATCAGTTGAGAATATCTACATATATTCTGTACCATTTTGATGTTTTCCAATGGTAGCTAAGTCAGAGTTCATAATAAAGTGCTGTTTCTCTAACATAATATTTTCTACTGTTAGACCTTCAGTTAATTTTCTCAAATGGCTGTTCATTAATAGTTCAGGGGACTTAAAATCTGATGCTTGTAGAGACTTCTCAATCCAAGCAAGTCCATCTTATATGGTTTGTTGCACATATAGGTGATGGTTCAACCTTTGACATTTGGTTTCAAAGCTTGACTTGGCTTTTGAGATTTCACAGGTGGATTTTACTTACTAGTTTTAAGTTTTTTTGAAAACTAGTTTGCATAGCCAGGCACTCACACAGTTTTCCTTCTTCTCCCAACACTGTAATTGTGAAAAACTCTTAAATGTATAGTAGTGACCAACCAGCACTGATGTGTACATTTTTCTTTAAATATGTTGGGCTTGATTATCTTTTGTAACATTCTGTTCATTAAAAACCTGTTTCAGATATTTTTTGTGCTGCGTAAGAAAAACAATCAAGTTACATTCCTGCATGTCTTTCATCATTCCATCATGCCGTGGACCTGGTGGTTTGGAGTCAAATTTGCTGCAGGTATGGAGAGAGAGTGGAGTTCGAGTTGAACATATCTTCTGGTTATGAAAGTTACCTATGATAGACAAAAAAAAAACAAAACAAAACCAACACAAAAAAACCAAAAACAAACAAACAAACCAANAACAAACAAAACAAACCCCCCCCCCCCCCCACCCCCAGAATTAAACATCTTGGAAACATCAGTGTTTTTAAATTTAGACTTCTGCAGTATTTTATGGAACAACTGAGATCACCATAATTATTTAAATAGGTGGGGATTACTCATTTTTCCTATTTGACAGCATTTTATTCAGTGTTGATTTCTTATGGGGAAGAAGAGATACAGAGAAGAGAGTTGGGTACAAGCAAAAAACATTATTAGATGAAAAAGAGAAGTCATTGAAAAATAATAAGTGCTAGAGGAGATACATAAAGCAAATAACTGTTGACACTACTTAATAACCATTTTGCCCCCTACAATGTTAGAACTGAGGTGGAGGGGAGGACTGTGTTAATTTTTTTTTCTTTCTTTTCCTGTTTGAGAAATTTTTCAGTCTTTTTTGCAGTTACTTTTACTGGCTTTAGGTAGCATGTGTGGGATTTATTTACAGCTGATACTTCAGCTTTCACAAAACTAAAAAAATATTTTCTGGACCTTCTTTATTAAAGAAACATATCTGAATTTTTTTTTAATTTAAATTCTTTTGCCACTACCAGCTTACCTTCACTTTCTCCTTTCCTGCTTGGTGTCTTTGCATACATTTTCTTATTATTTGCACATTGTAACTGTACACCACTAATAAATACAACTTCCTATGAGAATAGTCTGAAAAGCACAGAGTGGAGAAAGGCACAGTCATTTATTAATCCCTTTCTGGGACAGCTTAGGCTTTTTTAGGAGTTTCAACTGAGAAATAGTGGGGTTTCGTAAATGCTTACCTGGAAACATGTTTTTTGTTTTTGCTTTTTATTGTCACAAAAATTGGTGATGAATTGATGAAGCAGTTGTTCCATTGCTCTTCAATCTGATCTGTTAGCATATATTTTGTCTGTTTTTTTCTGGAGTGGTCCAGAAAGAACTCCAGAAAATTTGTAGATCTTGTGAACCTTTCCAGTGTGCAGCTTTTCCTTGTGTATAAATGGATATACTTCTGTTGTATTTGTTGACTTTCTGTTATTAGGAAAGCGGTGGATTGATTACGTATTTCTCAGAACTTGCTGAGTGACTGGTATTAAGTTAATATTAAAACTGAATGGTTTTATTTTGTATACCCCAGTGTGTTTATAGGTCTGCAAATGAAAACCTGCAGCAAATAGCAGTCCCTCCTCTTCAACCTTGAAAATTTTCCACTTATAGGTGATTAACTTTCTCCTTTTTATCTGGATGTTGGATCAGTATACCAGCTACAGGCTTCTGATTTTGCATCCGATTCAAATTTCCCATGTGACAATTTGACAAATACTTTCAGCAAAGTGTGCAAGAATTGTTTTGTCCTCTGCTAGTAATAGTCCCTCATATTTATGCAGAGCTGTGTTTATTCCAAAAACTCCATTGCTTATCTTTACATTTATCTTTCCAAATACTGTTGTTTGATGAGTTTAAATTTTTTTCCAAGAATTTCAGTCCTGCTGATGTTTACCTTGTATTCAGTTTCATCAGTGCTTGTCCTTCTAAACAGCAGCATATGTCAAGTTTTCAACCTATTTGTAAAAAAACCCAACAGTTTTGAATGGAGATGCTGGTTTTTCTCACATTTGATATAAATAGAGAATTATAAGATGATGCTTAGTATAGTATTGCTTTTTGGAGCGTATTTTTGTACTGTTGTGTAGGTTCCTCATTTCTCTGCTTTAGCTATTTATTTTTTCTTTTGGATGTTCACTGCACAAGCCAAAAAAAGTATGTATATTTGAACTGTAAGAACATTCAAATTATTTTTAAAAATACAAATAGCTAAGTTTCAAAGAAAGTTTGCAATCACAGCTGGAGGAGATATGCCTTCTCAAGCTGGAAGATTAGTGTGAGCTACTAAAAACACAAAATATGGTTTATTTTTAATTGGAATGATTTTAAATGGGAAAATGGCACTCTTTCTCATTAAATGTCTCCTTTTATGTCATCTCGTTTTCTTTTTGATGATCGTTGTTTTCATGTACATGTTTCTTTTAAAAATACTTTGCTCTCTGCTGCTTCTTGGATCACTTTTACCTCTAATTTCTTGCATTCATTAAAATAAAGCTACTTTGAGCAGGATCATGTAGCTCCATGGTTAGTTAATCCAATGGAAAAGGAAGTGTTTCCTTCGTTGTTCTTTGAAATGCTCATGTGTTAGCAGTTTCAGTCATAAATTTATCCCAAAATGGGCCCTACTTTAAGTTTCCCTTTCACTGTATGTTTTGAGTTTGACAATGGATTTGTGAGACCCTTGTTCATGATTACAAAAACTTACTGTCTGAAACTGTATTTCATTCCCTGGGAATCTGGAAATCTGTATTGGGAAGAGACTTGTTACTTATCCTCTACAACTTTTTGAAGTTCTTCATGAGGTATGGAAAGGAGGCAAAAACCAGGAGAAATGCTTTCTACTAAGTTTTCTGTGTCTCTATCAAATATGAGTTTTAAGAAAAAATAATTAAAAAATGAATCCAAAGAACAAAAAATTCCACTAAAATGTTTTTACAGGCAATTAGATCAGATGGGTTTTACTGCTTTTTTGGGAATGCTTAGATAAACCTTTTCTGAGATGAGAAACTGATATGACCCATCAGAACAGGTATCAACCCAATTCAGGTAAAATACCTTGAGGGTTAGTCAAATCTAGGTTTTGTGGTACAAGGTTTTTCATAACCTGGTTCGAAACAATCTGCTAGGACCTCAGTGGCTTTTTAAATACCTGCTGTAATACTGCTAATATCTTTTGTTTTGCTACAGGTGGTTTAGGAACATTTCATGCTTTGCTGAACTGTATTGTGCATGTTGTCATGTACACTTACTATGGAATCTGTTCTTTGGGACCAGCCTATCATAAATATTTGTGGTGGAAAAAGTACATGACAACTATACAACTTGTGAGTAACTGTCCTTGACATGCACCTCTCAAAAACCCGATTGTAGCTAACACAGACTTAATGCAATAAATTTGTCCTTTTAGTTATGCCCATGTGTGGAGCTTACAGTTGGTATAAGATTTGCTAATGTTTTAATTGAGGATAACAAAAGTTGTGAGCTCTCCACAGTAATATATTTAAATCTGCTGAATTCAGCATTCACTGTAATCACAGATTTAGTAAATAAGCTTTTCAGTTATGCAGTACTTGGTAAATATATTTACAAGACTTACTGCTTGTATAAAAATTATCAAAATACAAATTTACGCCAAGAAAATACAATTAATATACAGAATACACACGTAACTACATGTGACATGTAGTAAGGAAAGGGAAAAAGTATCTCTTTAGAAGTTGATGTTCTTTCATAGAAAATGTTTATGTTCAGAAAATTTAACTCTCTCCAACCCAGAGCATTAAAACCCACTCTTGCAGTAATTATGTTAAGTATTTCATCAGCTTTAGGTCACTTTCAAAAGGTTGCACTTCTGAGTGCTTTTTCATGCCCATCTCATTTAATAGACGGATTTTCAAAATTCAGTTTCTGGATAAACAAGTGCCTTAGAATGAGCAAGGATGCTGATGGAGGAGGTAAAGGAGTTCCCTGTCTGCTTTCACCAGGACTGGTTTTAGTAGAATAGCTCATGTAACCATGTGCAACTCCAAACAATGTACCCTGAATATTTATAACTTGGTCTTTTTGACCTGGAGGCATTACCAGTGTACTATTAACTTGGAGTTCATGTGGAGTGTCTTTTTGTCACATGCTAGTGGTGCAGGGAAGGTGGGAATTCTTGTTCCCTAACCATTTAATGGCTGTTTGCTTTTGGTTGTTTTCCTTTTTTTTTCCCCTGGCTAATTTTGGAAAAGGGCCTCGCATTTGTCACTAGACAAACAGTGCTGCCTCCTTCCTTTTTATCTAAACTGGTCAGGGTAGAACCCTATTCTCCTACTATGAGTTTCTTAGTTTGTCCCAGAACTTCTCTTCCTTTATTATGTAAACCTGTTTTTCAGTAGAGTAATATTTTGGGGAGGTGGGCTATAAAGATGCATCTGTGTCATATTAGGAAGTTGTACTGTTGTCCCTATTGTTCCTTGCTTTCCCATACTCCACCCCTACTATGTGTTTTTTCACCAAACAAGCTATGCTGAAATTTTTTAAACTTCTGTAGTAAGGTTGTAATTAATTTTAAAAAGTACTTATTTTCTTCATCTTTTTTCCTCCAGGTCCAGTTTATTATGATTACAGTCCATATAGGACAAATCTACGTTATGGATGATTGTCCGTACCAGTATCCAATTTTCATGTTTATTATTTGGCTTTATGGCTCTATGTTTTTAGTCTTGTTCCTCCACTTCTGGTACCACGCTTACACAAAGGGACAAAGACTGCCAAAAATGGCAAGAAATGGCATCAGCAAAGATCAGTGAAACAAATTATTGTCTCTGAAACCAAAATAGTATATATGTCAAAGGGGAAACTTGCACTACTTGACAATCAAGATGTTTAGGTGCGCACACAGCATGGTGTATATTTTGTATGTTTTCTTCCAAAACAGAATTTGTATTTTTACTGTAAGTTATTTGGGATTCAGAACATGGGACTGGGGAAGAACTGTGGATCTCTGATTAAAAAAAAAAAGGTAGATGACCTCTATCTAGAAAATGCACAAAAATAAAGATAATTGGAAAGAAAAACTAAAATGTGTATGACAAGTACTGAGTACTTTGAACACACTTTGAGGGGGATAAAAATTACTTTAAATGTTGTAAGTTGCTAAGACTGTCAGCTTCATTTTATTATAAGAATGGTTCTTCAGTAAGTACTGTTTATAGAATCTAAGGCGTATTAATATAGTTAATACATAAACCTTGTTACAGTTGTTTATAAACTATATTACTTTAAAGGAAAGATTGTATGTTAATCTCTCAAGACATAGTGTTTCATTTGAAGATCACAGATTTTTGGATATACTGTCTTTTACTAGGAGAACTGAATTCATTTCATGTTGTACTCAGTTGAACATTATCGTAAATGTTGGAAAGCTACTAATATGGGGATTATCTGAATTGTCTTGTAGCATAGTGATCAAAACATCTTACTGATTTGTTCACTGTAGTACCCAAGTTATACTTATTATTCAATGTGTTTATGGATATACTTTATACTGGTAGCCTGTGCTAATTGTGAAGGGGGGCTAGAAGGATTATGGAATCTTTTAATTCAATAGCCAAAATCTTAGAACTCAAATAAAATGTAAAAAATTTATGATTTAATGATTCAAGCTTAAATGTCACCTGCCATGATTGTACTGTGTTCTACTTTCTTCCATTTCCATTGTCTACTGAAATACATGTCTAGAAAGAGTTTGTGTCGTCTTGGTTTTTTTTATTATTATGGCTTGTTTTTATCAGCTCAAGGTTAAATTTAATCCCGTTATCTTGTATGGAACCAGGCAAAAAAAGATTGTGGCAATCTTTGAGCCTCTGAAAGTGGGGCAGGCAGTTGTGACTGGGCATGGCTCCACTCTGTGTAGAATTACCCAGTATGTTGCTTTCCAAGGTTAGGCAGATTGTTGGGGTCACATTTGTGTAGAAATGAAAGGCACTTCCTATTTGTACATTGCATTTGTACTGCATGAGTTTATTAAGGAATTGGTTCATTCAACAGACCTGGAAATGAGGAATTAAATGTGTTTAATGTTACCATTAAAGGTACTGTTTTCTACAACACACAAAAAAGAGAAACTTGTAATATTGCTTTTTACTTGTTCTGATTTGTGGGATTTTCAAATACTCAAAACTTTGAGGCAGATTTTAATAGCCTCCCTGTTGCACAATTCCAAGAGAGTAAGCTTTGTTACCTGAACACTTTTATTTTACTGACATTTATGGTGCATTGTAAATGTTAAAGGAATGTAAACTTTAGGTTGGACATGAGTTGCAAATGTTTTCTTTTGAGATTACATCACGTTTTTTAAAGCAAATAAAAAACAATTTGTATTTCATCTATTCACTATTTAATCCCTGTAGCTGTCAGCTCTCAGGACAGCTGGATAGTAGATCTCAAAGTATTAGGATGACTTGAGATTTAAATTACTACTCCTGAATTTTACATGCTTGATCCTAGAATCATCAGTGTTCAGTTCCCAGCTCCCTGGCAGTATATGTGGAGAGGTGCTTTACCACAAAATCCTAGACAGCTGCAATGCTGATCAGGGACTACACTTATTCTTGGTGGAAAATTCAGTCCGTCACTGACTCAAAGTTTCAAGTCCAGCCAGATCTGGCCTGTAAGTGTGCCCTGGCTTCCAGTGCTAAGGGGACTTTCCTTAAGGACAGACATCTATTGCTGTCTTTTCAAATAGCATTAAATGATTTACCAGTTTTATTTTTTTAAATGCGTGTGTATATATTTATATATTTATAAGTATTTATTACATAAGTACTGATGAAGGAAGTGGGACCGTTTGGTTCTTTTAGGCCTTCTTGAGCCTGGGCATTCAAATGTGTTTGTGAATTGCAGGCCTTATGAGGGAAAGGCTGCAATAGCTAGTCTGTAGTGAAAACTGAGTAATATTAATCTCTGCTTCTTGTGCCAGGAAGCAGGCATTACTCTGTAGCCTTGCAGATGATTTCTGTGCTGGAATAGGAACTCCTAGTTCTGGCCTCTGATTTTGCAATTATACTTCCTTCCTTGCCCCATAAATATAGATGGAGGAATGCATCCTGCAACTGGGTGTGAAGGGACAGGTACTTGTTTCTTGGTTTGGGAGCTACATCTGCAACTGATTTTTCAAACTCACTTAGGCTTAAATAGGAGCTGAGACTATGCACAGTCAAAACTCTAAGGAGTGTTGCATGTGGGCAGGTGCTGAACAGAAAGGAGCCAGGAAAACTTCCAACTCCAGCAGCTGTATGCTAGCCAAAGGCTTCCAGAGTCAGTTGTTTGAGATTAAGAACTAATAAGCAGGAGCACAAACTGGAGATGTTAATCATTCTGTGGGCTGTCAGCAAGTGCTGTGTCAGATTCGTGCTGCATAATATCTTGCACAGGGGTTTAGTCTTCTGTGAGTTATAAAGCATTTGGAGAAAGAGAATGCAGAGTTTCACAGGGAGCTGTATGGATGCAACCTAGAGAATGCATATTTTGTAACTATGCCAATGACATCAGCTCAAAACAAATCCTGCCTTCCTACACATAACGTGAGAATCACACATTCTTTATCTGAACCTAAAAACTGTGCATCTCACATACTTAAGTGTATACTTTTGAGTTAGGCTAGAAACAGTCAGCTAGTTCATCCATGTTATGGTGAATATTGACTGACAGGGAGAGGAATGGGACTAAAATTTTGTTTTCCTTAGACCTGGTGGAGAAGAAACAGCCACTGGTGTTAACAGCCACTCCTCTCCTGTGAGAGTCCTAAAAATTGACAAGAGATAGCTCATCTGTAATAGGTATCACAGGAGTTTCAGTTAGCTGCCCATGTAGGATAGGTGACCTGGTATGAAAATCTCCTACCTTAAAATGGAGGTCCCTATTTACTCTCCAAATCACCCTTTCTTTAAAATGCTCATAAAAAGCTAATGTACAACAACTCAATGAGTTCTGTGGCACCAGCATCAACCCCTGTCTTCTGTATGAATAACATCAAATGTAATTGCAAGTAATTATCATCCCACACACTGCCTGAATTCAAAACAAAATTCTTTAACAAAAATTTTGATTGGAAACAATTTAAAAACATCAAAAATTGAGGGTTTGGGAGGGTTTTTTTAGTTTGATTTTTTGTTTTGTTTGTTTAATTAATGCCCAGGTTCTGTTCCCTTTATCAGGGCAGCAGCCCACTGGGCAGTCTTTTTCTGACATGTTTTAATTTGTTGCCACACACAGAATTGCCAAATGGGCCAGGTTGGAGGGGACTACAGCATGTCACCTGGTCCACAGTATCTGCTCAAGCAGGGCCATCCCAGAGCACATGGCAGAGGACTGAGCCCAGATCGTTCTGGAATATCTCCATGAGGGAGGCTCCAGGACGTCTCTGGGAAATCTGTTCCAGTACACAGTATCGACACAGCTAAGAAGTTCTTCCTCATGTTCATGGGGAACTTCCACTGCATCAGTTTTCTGCCCGTTGTCTCTTGTCCTACTGCTCGGCACCACAGCGAAAAGCCCGGCGGCATGCCGCCGACACGCCCCGTGGAACACTCGCCCACACTGTCTCTAACACCCTCAGCCTGTGCCGCCGCCCGCAACAGCGCCACCCACAGCGCCCGCCTCACACTCGGCCCCGCCCTCGCCCCGCCCCTGCGCTCGCCCCTCCCCGCCCCGCTCCACCAATCAAGGACAGCGCGGGCCCGTCACGTGCCGCACCTGCCAGCCAATGGGCGAAGGCAGCGGCGCCCGGCCGGATTCAAACGCTGCGCAGAGCCGGTGCGGCCGCGCCGATGGAGCCGCGGCTGGTGGGGCCCGGGCCGTACCGCGCCACCCGCCTGGTGAGTGCCTCTGCCGCCATCTCGGGAACCGCCACCCGCCCGCACCTCTCCCCAGCGGCCACTCGCTCTCGGGCCTCCTTGGTGCCGGCCGGTGCTCCCAGGCCGCGCCTGTGCGGGGCGGGGGCGCCTGGAGCTGGCGCGGGGCAGAGGCCAGCTGGGCGGAATGGCAGGTTCAGCCTTTTGTCCCAGTAAAACCTCAGGGAGGCCAGAGCTGTATCAGTAGATGCACAGGTAGTGTGAGGCTCTAAATAGTTCAGCCTCCTAAACCCGGTGTTTTTTCTCGGGTCTCGGCAGTTTGAATCCTGGGCTTTGTGAATGCAGATGGTAAAAAAAGTGTGTAGTTCTGCTTGCAGAACTGGCTGCAGGAAAACCTGGGAGAAGAGCTCCCGTAACGATTTGCTTTGTTCCTTCCCAGTGGAACGAGATAATCGAGCTCTTCCGTGCCGGGATGCCCTTACGGAAGCATCGCTGTCGTTTCAAGAGCTACGAGCGTTGCTTCAAAGCCTCGGAGGCAGTGGACTGCTTGCATGAGCTACTGGGCTCTAACCAAAACTTTGGCCCAGAAGTGACCCGCGATCAAACGGTTAAGTTGCTTAAAAAATTCCTGAAAAATCATGTTATCGAAGATATTAAAGGAAGGTGGGGCAAAGAGGAGTTTGAAGACGATGGCCGTTTATATCGGTAAGGATGTAAACGGTGATAGAAAAATTTTGGTTTTTTGGAAACAGGGTATAATAACTCTTGGTCGTGTCTTACAAATATTTTTGTAGAATGCCTCTGAAAAGGCGTTCACCCGTTTTCCCCTTTTCCTTTTAAGGACTTTAATGTTCTCGGTAACAGGTAACTGCCGTGATTTAATGTTTGACTTCAGTTTTCTTGTCTGTTTTGAAACATTTTTGAAGGCCACTTCTATTCAGTTACATCCTTTGAATGTCAATAAAAGCTTTTGCAGCTTTCACATGGTATCGAGTTCTGGTTGCTGATGGCAGACATCAAGTTTGTTGGTCCTGGAAGAGTACATGTTAAGACATGTGGGTGGAAGTGAGAATGCCACTGGTCATCCAGCTCCAATTGTCCTCCTTCACCACAACTCCCTGACTATTTTGGTTGCTGTCTCCACTTGTGAGAGAAGAGAAAGGCCTTCTGAATCTAAGATATTTATGATGTAACCTTTTTTTATGCTCCTTGTTTTGTAGTTAGACAAGGGACAAAGCTTTATTTGCTTATCCTCAAGGATGGTTGCCTACTTATCTCTCTTGAGCATCTCAGCTGATGGCTTGTAAACAGAGAAGAAGAAATTTCTTTGTAATAAAAGCTTAGAATTACTGGACTGGATTCTTTGACCTCTTGGGACCTCAGTTAATGTTTGGGTGGACAGAAGTTGCAGGTTCTGAATTTGTACTATCTTGTAGTGTCCTGTTTGGTGCAGAAATATTATAAAAATGACCAATACTTCAAGTATGGATTTGTAACTTTTATCATGGTGAGCCTTCTTTTCGGGAAATGGAAGTTCTTGTCATGCAAAACATTAAGGGAAAAAGATTAGCAATAAGGTTATGCTTGTCCTTAATATAGCTATTATAATACTCAAATTATATACTCAAATTTTACATATTAATTTTTAGGTAATGATTTCTTAATGTTGTCTTTGGGGAAATAGTACTGAATTCCCACTTGATAGGTATTAAGTCGGTTTTTCATTTTGCTCTATTGATCTTTTGTTTTTATTTCTGGGCATTAATTCTTGTTGGGAAGTTTAATATGGTGTTTGATAACTGCTGGTGTTATGCTATATTTCTTTGGTTTGGTTTTGGTTTGGTTTTGTGTGGCTGTGGGTTTTTTGTTTATTTTGATTTAGCATGCGTATATATTCAAATCATTTTTTTATTTTATTTCTTTGTATTTTCAGTCATGACTTTACTGAGCTGCAGGCTGTGGAAGTTGTCTGGGTGAAATATTTCTGTTCTTTTAATTTTCTACGTGCTCTGCCTACTGATCTGCTATTGGACAACAGAACTCTTGTGTATATATTTTGTTGTGATATTCTTTCTCCCCCTCACACTGAAAGAATGACTAAGTTACTAATTGAACTTTTTTCAGCTAAACGTGCATACGTTTCATACCTCTTGAACTGGAGCCAGCTTTTTCCTCACTGGGCTTGGTGCATAAATAATCTGTATACATTACTCGTGGCTTTAAGTATCAAAACATGCTTCTCTCCTATTTAAGTAGCTAAACATTGGTTTTCCAGCCTATTTTAGTCATGTATTCAATGTCCTGGCTGCTCCCTCTGGTGGACTTTCCTAATGCTACATGTAAAAGCAGGGCTTTTTCCCCCTCATAGTGCCGATGGGAGGTAGTTGATATGAATCAATTCTACTGACAGTGCTTACCTTGGAAATGCTTACATGCTTCATACCTTCTGTATAAATTGTATTAACATTCTGTAACTGCACACTGTGGAACACAGTTATGACTTTCATTAACTTCACATGTAAGTGTAGCTGTCTGCTCTTGTTTGTCCGTAGAGCATGCAAGAGAAATATTGTCAAAAGGTGTTTTGCATGAAAATATTTTGCAAGTATTAAATGTGAAGATGAGATCTAATGTGATTTTTAAAAGCAGCAAAGACTTATCTGTGTGTCCTGCCTTATTGGCTCAGTTGAGTCTACAATAATGAATGAGAAATTACTGTTTTGGATGCTGTTGGGCTTTACACACTTTTTTGGGGAATTTAACCATTCTATTAAAAGCAAAAGGGTTAGCACTCCTGCAATGATAGCAATCTTTTGCGAATTCAGCAGTAATACTTGTTATAACATGGACATCACTGTTAGTTGACCTTGTTCTATATCCTTTGTTCTGGGCACAAACAGGTATCTCAAGTTCCTCTTTTTATAAACTCCCCAAACTAGTGTGGCTGCCTATAACCAATTCTGATCTTGATGTGCCAGCCTTGAAGTGCTCCTCTGTCCTTCCCTTTGAGTGACATTTATCCTCCTTCATCTAGATCTTGCTGTAATGCTACCTGAGAGAGAGGAATGTACCTTCTTTTTCTGTTTGTAAGAACTTACTCTTTTACTGATTGGTTGCCAATCAGGGCAGTAAATGATGCAAAGCTAACAATTGTAAAGAAGTGGAGAAAAAAACATGAAACTACTGAGAATAGTGTAAGGGAAAGGAAAAAGACAGATATGTGGGTATGTTTTATTTTAACATTAAACTCTTAAGAAATAACATCTGAAAAATGATTGAGAACGCTCAACAGCTGAACATCTGTCATCTAGTTGCCATCTAACTGATTTGTCTTTCTGATATGCTGTCATTAGTTCCTTTGTACATGCTTTGACCTAAGGTCAGCAATAATTTGATGCTGGTCAAGCTGGATAGTTTGTTTTCCTTCTTTTCGACAAGGGCTGGTTTAGGGCTTATTTCTGCTAATTTCTTCAAGGCACTTCTTGAAATGCCTTAAGAAGTCAAATAGTTACCTGCAAAACCAGCTGGGAAAAGACTCCAGAAAAGAACTGCAGGATATGATCTTCGCACAGAAAGCGTGTAAACTCAGAAGAACCTGGTAATGTGGGCAAAACTTTGTGTGGACACTTGCATGCACTCTAACTAAATCCAAGTGTTAGTCATGCAACTCAGCTATGTAGCTTTGCTTTAGGAAATGCATGCTAACAACACACTTGACTTATGGGGGAAAACATACCCACAGCTTTTTCAGCAGAATCAACATCTTCTAGTGAAGACCTGTGTCATTGCCTGTGCAAAGACAGCTAGTGCTATATGAGGTGCACTGGGATGTCAGATACTCACCCAAGGCTCAGATATGACATGGGAGGAACAAAGGACCTGAACTGTTCTGGAGCAGCAGCTGGAGGGCAAATAAGACAGTCCACAATGTTTTACATATCATCTAACACCAGTCTACAGGGAACTAAGCTGGGCTGTGAATGCCCAAAGCATATGTTGTATTTTTGCATGTGAAGGCTGGCTACAGTTTTGCATTGGTAAACAGGGATTAGGTTGGCATTCAGAGACTTTAAAAATGTTCTCTAATTGTAGATTTCCTCCTTCCTCACCGCTGAAGTCATATCCAAAGAAACATTCATGTGGAAAGGAAGTAATTAAATTTCCAGACTGGAATGAACCAAAGGCTGGCTGTTTTCAAGAACACATCCCAGTGAAATCCGTCACAATGGTAAGCCACCCAGTTTTATTTCCCCAGACAAAAGCATATTTGGAAAGCAAAACTGAACTGATGACCTCTACACTCTGTCACAAAATACTTAATTATAAAGTTAAATGCTAAATACTTTCATTTTAAACTTTTGTAAAGTTTTTCTTAAGTTTTGCTGGAGAAGTAAGCTCTTAGTGTTTGTGCTACACATTGCAATGTCCTGGGCAATTTGAGCTCAGCATGATTGTATTTTCACGTATTTTATTCCAGTTTGCTCAAATTCCAATAGGGTATTTATTATATTACAAGACAAAATAGTCACACTGTAACTCTTGTTTGGACACTTCATGTATTGGAGTATATATAGTATTACAACCTTTCTAGCTGCTATAACGCTGTGACTGACTCAGTTTCCTTTTTCATAAAGAGTATGGTTTGGCTAAGAAGTGGCCCTGATTTTTCAGTTGTCCTTTGTAAGCATGGAAAATCATCCTGCCTCATACTTATCTGGATTGATACAGCCTTTGTAAAGTTGTTGAAAAAACTTGCTTTTATCAGTAAACCAAAATTGTATCAGCTCTGTTCACCCAGACAGACATTAAAAGACTAGACTTCTGGAGATATATGTATTCTAAGCTCTTCCTTCAGTGTGACTTATATGTGTGTGCCCTCATAATTTGTGAACTTGGAATTTCTTTGATGATTTTTGCCTTTTTATTACTGTACTTCAGAGCAAGACACTGGCCTTACATTTCTTGATGATCCATAGTCTATTTGGAAAAGTAGCTCCTACCATATTGCTGGACATCTAAATGTCTGAATGAATGGTTATCCCATATTTATAAACCAGTTGTGTGCAAATCATGTGCACTCTTCATTTACAGGAAGCTTCTAAAGAGGAAAAACATGGTCCTTAGAACTTCAGAAGTAGTAGAAGATCAAGATAGAAGAAAATATGATGCCAGAGACAAGAAAAGAGAACAAAGTATTTTAGTTACTGAGCAAGTACCTGTTGCTCAGTATCTGTAATATGTTACAACCTCCAACTATGCTCTAACATTCCATCCAAGTATCCCAGCCTGATAAGAATTAGCAAAAGTCTGTATCTGACTTAGATGCAGCAGCATAGTTTGGCATAACTCAAAATCTCTTTTGTTGGCAGTTTGGATTAATACAGTGGACTGTAAGTAAGGCAAAGGTATAAGCTTCTTTCTGCTGCCTCTTTTATAATTAGGTCTAGCTTCCACTGGAATGCTGGCGTAGACAGCTGAAAAGGTGGTACCTTGAATTGTTTCAGCATCCCTCTGAGCACTTAGTGGCTGTGTGTGGATTGATGAGCATGGGTCTGTGTCATGAAATACTGATGTGGAAGACCAGACTCTTAATTTCAGAGGATGCTACTTGCTTCCAGCTAGCTCTAGTCTAGTCTGCCACGGAATGACAGGCAATTAGTGCTTGGAGTATTTAAGTGCATTCCTGGAGTGCATTTTGTGGTTTGGTTGTGATGACAAGGAATATTTTAATGTGCTTTAGCACTGGTCTGTACTGTAAATCAAAGAACTGGAATGACTAGGATTTTTGCCTTGAAAAGGACACTGCTGATACAAGCTGCAATATATGTCCACCCATTGATATCTTAATGACAATTTTCAAGAATCAAGCTAGGATGTGAAGGTTGCAAAAAGGACAGTGCATTCTGCATTCTCAGCTTTACGCTGTTATAATGGTGGACTAGATCTGATGGGTGCCTTCAGATGTAGTGATTTGCTTTTATTTTCTCTATGTATAGAACCTGTTATTGAACTTAATGTTTAGTTATTTTCAGTATATGCTGAACAAGGGTTAATTTTTGTAATTCTTCTGTATCTCACCTTATAATTCTCCAACAACTTTTCCATAAACAGATATTTAATCTTAAAATGGTAGATGAACAGATTTTAATCATGGATAGGGCCTGAACACAAGATTAAAGGTCATTGACTCCTGAACTTTAATGACTATTCTGACACACATAAGTTTTCAGCTTTGGACAAGTTATGGAATTGAGAAAAGGTGTGTGCGAGATTGAGAAAATGTGTCATTTCTCTGAAACACAAATACTTGCATCCTGAAGACTTCACTGGAATTTAGGAACACCTGCACTTCTGTACTACAAATGTTTTATACTGTTCAACACTTGAAAAGTCGGCTGTTAATGGGGAGAGCTTTTTCTGATTTCAGAATTCAGAGATGTGGTACAAGCGGCACAGCATAGCCATCGGGGAAGTACCGGGATGCAAACTTGTGTTCCGCAGAGAGCTAACACAAACAAATATAGAAGAGATATGGAAATCCATGACTTTGTCACGGTGAGTATACTTATGAGTAATTTGCTGTTAGAGTAAAACTGTGTAGTAGGTAGTAGTCTTGTCTGTCTTCTCTGGTAACACTTGTAATTTCACCCACTCACTTTTCATCACTGCCTTCAAAGCCATAGTGTCTAGACTAACTCTACCACTTGTTATTTGGCTAACAAATTCAGTAAATAAAGTCTGCAAAAATAACTTTAGTGTGCTTAGTACCTTTTGACTTCTGCATGTTGTGTTATACAAGTCTTTGTTGTGTGGGCCTTGTCTTGTTTAAATACTTTTTTCTGTCTCTTTTTCTTGTTGCTAGGAAATAAAGCACTTATGTAGAAGTATTATGAAACCTTTCAATGGCAAGTACAATACCTTATATGAGATAAATGGAGTAGCTCATTGAGTGCTGAAGCTTTGTGATTCAGATATTCTTTACTGTATTCAAAAGGAATAGCCTATGCAAAGTGAAAGTAATTGCTTTGGACTATTTCTACAGAGGAAAATACATAACATACACTAGCTGATATTACAGCATAGTTGAGGACTTACTAATGATCACTTTAGTGTAAACTTAGCACATTATCTGCACTTAATGCACTCAGTGCTGAGGTGAGCAGTTTTGGTGACAGCATGATGGGCAGCAGAGGGTTTTAGTGTCTACTCCTGGGTTGCCTGAACCAAGGAAACTTCAGGGGAATGGAGAGTCCCTCTGGGTATCCTGGAGCTCACATGGTAGCAGCTGACAGGACCTTGGCAATTGAGACCAGGGACAGTGGTGGCCATAGCCCTCCATCACATAAAGGCCCCTATAGAGCTCTAGCAACCAAAAGACCAGGGTGGACAAACACAGTTGGCACAGCAGGTTGTGTGGAAGGATGCTGGAACCCTGACAGCTTGATCAGGGAGCAATAACATTCACCTGACAGAAAGTCCCTGCCTCTTTAAGTCTGATAATTTACGCTGAGACTCCCACAGCTCTGTGTTGGAAGAATATGACAGTGGGAATGGGGAGACTCATAGTTGACCCCGAATTTGTTTGAAACTTTCTGCTCCAGCTGGATGTGCTTAAATCTATGAAGCCCAATGGGGTTCATCCCAGGGTACTGAAAGAGCTGGATGATGTTATTGCAGGATCTCCATTTTTTTTTCATTTATCTTACGAATCTGGAGAGGCCCCTGTTGTCTGGAAGGTGGCAAATATTTTCTCAATTTTAAGAAAGCAAAGAACAAAGACCTTGGTAATTACAGACCTGTCAGTATCACTTCAGTGCCCTTAAAATTGTGGAAAAGGTTGTTCTGGGAGTTAATAAAAAAATATTTGAGAGACAGACAGTCATTGATCATAGCCAGCACAGTTTCAGAAGGGGAAAATACTGCTTAACCAATTTAATTTTCTTTTATGACAAAGTCACCCATCTAGTTGACCAATGGAAGTCAGTTCGTGTGGTTGCTTTGCATTTAAGCAAAACTTTTGATACTGTCTCTCACAGAACCCTTCTAGGTAAACTGTCCAGCTTGCAGCTTGATGAATCCATAGTACTTTTGGATGAGCAGCTGGGTAATGGGTCAGGCATAAAGGATTGTAGTAAATGTGGTAAATGCCCTGGAGAGCAGTCTCAGTGGGGTTCTGCAGGGCTCCATTCTAGGGACAGTGCTTTTTCATGCTTTTATAAATCATACGGATGTAGGAATTGAACATACATTAAGTTTGTCCATACCAGGTTACAAGGAACTTTGGACTCCTTCAAGGGTAGACAGGGCCTGCAGTGAGATCTGGATAACGCAAAGAGCTGTACAGTCACCAAAAGTTTTGAGAAAACTGAGGGGTGACCTCATTGCAGTCTACAACTTCCAGAGAGGCAGTGGGGGGGTTGTGGAAGATCTCTGGTGACCAGCAATTGGCCACAAGGAGGTGGAATCAAGTGGTGTCTGGTGAAGTTCAGACTCCACATTAGGAAAAAATTCTTCACTCAGAGGATGACTGGGCACTAGAACTGCCTCCCTGGGGAAGTGGTCACAGCACAAAGCCTGACAGAGTTCAAGGAGGATGTTGGCAATGCTTTTAGTTATATGGTACAATTTTAGGTATTAAAATTACTAAATGTTTTCTAGGTACTAAAATGAAACTTTTTTAGGGCTATGAAGATCGTGAGGGGTCTAGAGGAAGATGTGAGGAGTGGTTGAGGTCTCCTGGCTTCTTTAACCTAGAGAAGAGGAGGCTTGAGGGGACATTGCAATACAATATGTGATGCAAAGCAGAGAAGAATACACTGACCTCTGTGGCCAGTGACAGGACTGAAGGAATGGCCTGAAGTTGTCAGGGGAGGTTAGGTTGGGTATTAGGAAAAGAGTCCTCATCCAGTGGGTAGTTGGGCACTGGAACAGGTTCCCTAGGAAATGGCCACAGCACCTAAGCTGACAGAGTTCAAGAGGTGTTTGGGCAATGCTTTCAGGCACATGGTATAATTTTTTGGTTGTGCTGTGCAGAGCCAGGAGTTGATCTTTGAGGATCTCTCCCATCTTAGGATATTCTATAAATCTGGGCAGATCTGTGAGGAGCAGTGATTGCACAGAATGATTCTTACAGCTATCATCCAACTGGAGATATTCTCTATGAAATTAAGGTTTCTCTTTCTTCTAAATTGCATCCAAATGCTTCATGTTTGCCTTTTCCAGATTAGATAGTGCATGAACTGTGGTTTTGTATTTTTGCAGATTACAAAAGGTCTTGGGTTTGGATTCTCTGGATGAAGTGTTAGACATAAAACTTGTGAATTCAAAACACATAGTTCAAAATGTATATAATGTCAATAAGCAAGGCATTGTCACTTTAGAGGACAAATCAAGTGAGTATTTTAGAAATTTTTATTTAATTTTTTATATTGCAATCTACTGGGGTTTAAGTATTAGTTCTAATCTCCACTAACCTGTTGCACCTTCTTACCGGGTGACCACATCTCTAAAAACTAGAGCTTTTACAAAATAAAATGCTATTATTCTCCTCTGATATCCCTAATGTAAGAGTCAGGGTTTGTTCTGTATTTACTCTCAAAAATATTCTGGCTTTAGCAGGGTTGAAAAATCAATATGAAACAGCAACAACTTTTTACCACTTATAAATATACGGGCATTAATCACTTCAAGGTGACTTCCTCAGCCCTACTCTTTTAACTACCTGAACTGCAGTGTTTACATGAAGAAAAAAGGTATTAAAAATTGTGAGAGATCCAAAATGTATATTGAGAAAGTTTTGAGTTTTCAGTTAATCTGTTTTAAAGATAGTACTGTGTTTAAAACTGTTTTGCACATCAGGGAAAAAATATAGCATTTTTGCTGCTCTGATGTATCACAGTGTTATTGACACCATGTTTTTCATAAGATTTGTAGAGAAATTAAATATGGTATTGAAGCCTGGTTTGGTTGTGAGTAAAACACAGAGCATATCTATGTCTTCAGAGCATATCTATGTTCATTTCAAAGGCAGTTGGATCATCTCAAAATATTAACTTCCTCTTTGCAGAAATGGCAAAACTGAATATATGAGTGCTTTTCATCATCTTTGGTACAATGTAAACTCTTCACTGTGTAGCACTGAGGAAGGCGGTATCAAGAACTAGTTTAGTCTGATTTTTTTATTTTTAGCGTAGGTGAAAGATTTGTGATATAGCCTGTTTTGCTGATTGAGCTGCAAGGGCGGAATATTACTGTTTGATGGTACTGGAGGTACTGAAGTAGAGATGTAATTCAAGCTAGATCCTACATTAAGGTATAGCCTTCCTCTGGAGTCACTTGGTTTGCTACACAGGAGGAACATATTGCAATGTTTTCAGCTTTGCTTTTGTCTAACAGTTGAATATTTTTCTTTTTTTTTTTTTTTCTCCTTTTAATTTCTTTTTCTTCCCTGTGCAGAGGAACTACCTCATTGGATATTATCTGCAATGAAATGTCTAGCAAATTGTAAGTAAATTTGGAAGGGGAAAAAGAACACACCCCCCCCCCAAAACATATTGAACTGACTGTGTCTTCATCACTTTATTAAATCCTGTTCATATTCACTTTCAGTCTTTTTTATGATGGTTTTCTAAAAACAGTTGGAAAAACCTGTCAGCATAGCATGTATTCTTTCAGTGCAGCTTATTTAAATTAATTATAGAAAGGTTTAACTATTCTTGTAATGTTTTTCCTGTACTATGTATGTTCACTAGACCTATTGGGAATAGGTCAGTGCACTAGCAGATCAATAAAATTTCACTTATTTTGAAGAATTTATTTTTTTCTCTCTAAAGATGCCTTTTAATGGGCTGGATTAGAAATACACTGATATGCTTGGTGGTTGAAAGTCAATGTTCTCTCTCTTTTTGTTCCTTTTTGTTTTGATTTTTTTTTGTTCTTTGTAGGGCCTAGCTGTTCAGATCTGAAGCAGCCTACGTACTCAGGCTTTGAAAGGGATGTCTTCAAAACTATAGTGGACTACTTTGGCCAGATGAAAGAACCTCTTCTCACATTTCATTTTTTTGATATTTTTGTTAGTGTGCTAGGTAAGTAGTTTGGGATTTAATGAAAAAAAAATTCTTTAATTCTAGTTACCTGGAGTTATTTTGTCTTACTTAAGTACTATCACAGATGAATTCTTTAGGACCCGTCCTTTCCATTCTATGTAGAGAACAGTTTAATATTTAAATTTATTTCATATTACACAGTGGTTTTCTTTTTGTATCTTTTTGATCACATTAGTTCAAAAGTCTTTCATTGCTTGTCTTTACAATATTAAAGGCCTCTGTTCATTGCTCAGCATTCAACAGATGGATTTTAACATATTTTTCTTTTTTTACAAATGCTTAAATGTCTTAAAAACTCTTATAAGCTTTTAGAGATTGCTTGACTGAAGTCTAGATTAGAAAGGATTAGAGCTTTAAGCACTGTTTTTAACCCTGGAAATACATCATTTGAAAGAAATTCTTCATTTTTTAAATTTAGAAATGACATTAACTGTTATAGTGCTTTAAAGAAGCAATGGTTTAGTTATTAACTAAAACTTTTCAGGTGTTCACACTATATTAAAATTGACAATTCTGATCCTATAGACGGCTTACCAAAAGGCAATAAATAGGAAGATATTTGATTACATTTTATGTAATCAAATTTCAAAAAGAACAATTGTGTTGAAAGGTAAGCCTGTTTTGCAGCATGTTAGTTTTTTGAGCTTCTTTCTGTGTGAACAACACAATTTTTTTGTAAACTATTGAGATGAGAAAGGAATCCAGAATAACACTTCTGTTTCTGGAATTTAGTATTTTATACTTCATACGTTGTCAATCTTGCTTCATACTGAATATAGCTCAATTTTTGACTTCTTTATCTTAGACAACTCTTGCTGATATCTTTAAAACTTATTCCTCTGCTTTCATATTCTGTTTCTGTTTGTTTTTCCATTGTTTTTCACGTCTTTCAGGTTTTACTAGTTTTATTTCACAGTATTTCGTAAGTGTAAAATTAGAAGAAAGATTTCATGCCAGTGTGTATGTGGAAATCAATGAAAATTGTGCAACACTTCAAGAAGTCAAACATTAATTTTGTGGTCTTTTTTAAAAAAAGTGAAGTGTTGATATGGGATCATTCCTTACTCTTCTAAATATATGCATTAATATACCTGTCAATTCTTCCTTTGAAATTAGAAAAAGCCTTACTATGAAAATTAACGTCAGTGCTTTACTTGTCTCCTTGGAATGCCTTACCTACCCCACACTGCTTTTTCCTTAAGAAACAGTTTCCATGTTTCACACTATGGAGTTGACCAAAGTGGTAGACAATGGAATAGCAGTGGATACTGTTTATGTTGAGAGTAGTAAAGTTTTCAACGCTGTCTTCCATTAGGCAACCTGAGGAAGTACAGGCTGGATAGGTGGATAGTGAGGTAAACTCAGGAATCGGTGCAGTTCCTGGGCTCAGAGGGTTGTGGTCCGTGGCACAAAGTCTGGCTGGATGTCAGTGGGGAGCACCCCAGGGCTGATAGTGTGGCCAGTAATGATTAACGCATTGTTAATGACCAGGATGCTGCCACATTCTGTCCTGAACAAGGGCACAGTGCTCTAAACAAGCATGCAGATAAATAAATGGGGAAGAGTAGCTTATCCAGCAGAGGACTGTAGTACCATGCAGGGTGACCTCGACTGGCTACAGAAATGAGTGAACAGAAATCTTAGGAAGTTCAGAAAAGGAAATGTCAGCTCCTCTTCTGGGGAGGAATAATCTCATGCACTAGTAAATTCTGGGGGTAACTGGTTTGAAAACAGCTTTGCTGAGAAGGACTTGGAAGTCCTGGTAGGCACTAATGTGACCATGAGCCAGCAGTGTCCTTGAGGCAAAGAGTATCAGCAACATCCATAACTGCATAAAGCACATTGCTGGTAGGTCGAGAGAGATGTTCCTCAGCACTAGTCAGCAAGTCCAGTGAAACAAATTAAAAATTATTAAAGTCTCAGAACGTGTGTCATATGGGAAGAAACTGATAACAAGGACTGTTCAGTCTGGAGAGGAGAAGGCTCAGGGATTAGATTCAGGGAGAATCTAAGTAGTCTGTATAAAAGATTGATATAGGAGGAGTAAAGAAGAAGAAGGAACCAGACTTCTATCAGTGATACCCTATGACAGGGCAAGAATCAATGGGCCGGAACAGAAGTACAAGAACCCTTATTTTCATAAAGAATAGCATTTTAATTGGAAGGTGATCAAACAGTGGAAGTAGTTGACCAGAGAGGATGTGGAAAGTCTGTCTTTGGAGATACTTGAAACCTGAGAGGACACAGTCCTGGGCACCTTCCTGTAGATGAACCTACTTTAAACATGTGAGGAGGTCTATATAATCTCCAGAGATCTCTTCTGACTTTTATAGTCCTGTGGAAAAAAAAAAAAAAAAAGTCTGTTTTCTTCCTTGTTCCATTTCTAACAGAAATTACTGTTAAATTTTAGTCATGCAGATATTTTGTTTCCTGACATTTGTTCTGATACTAATGCTGTTTTGACAAAATCATAATAGATGCTCCCTTGGCTGAGCCTTACCAAAATATCATCTTATTTTAGGTTGATTTTCTGTAGGTACCTAAACTACTATCACTTTCTACTGTGCCCATCCATTCTTCAAATATCTTTACCATGCTCACTGGAGAGTTTTCTCAAGAGTCTGTAGGCAGAGTTAGGCATAGATTTAATGTCTATAGGTGTGAGGCAGATGTTGGTATTGTCACAGCTGTCACTGATGCATAAGCACTTTTTCTTTCCCTCTGAATGTTGCCATAGATTTAACATTTTATTTAATGTGGTTGCTATATCTGTGCATACCATTCAGTTGTGTTTAGTGCTGAGGTAATAAAAGAGCAAAGGCAAAGGATGAAACAAAACGTTGTAATTTTTCATGTATTCTAGTATCTTATTGGTTATGGCTATCAATGTCTTCCAGTGCGTGAGAAGGAAATCTTCTAAAAGCTTCTTAAACAAGTCCTAGTAGACCAATTCTAGTGATATCTTTCTAGTCTCCTTGGGGAGTGGAGTTCTAAGGCAATCTTGAATGAGTAAGAAAGGAATTCTGGGAGTTAGATTTAGAAATATTATGTTAAATGTTATGGAAATATATAACTGAGAAATATTCCCCAACCTTCTGATCTCATATAAACCAGGACTATTGCAAAAACCCAGCAAGGCTGTAGAAGCTCTTCAGATATCTTGTCTCCTACTGCCACCAGAAAATAGAAAAAGACTACAACTGCTGGTGAGAATGATGGCAAGAATTAGTCTAAACCAGGATTTGCCACCTCTTTCTGAATCAGTGAGGACCAGAACTTTGGTATGTATAAGTGTAAGGTCTGGACAGGGTTTTGGAGCAGCACGGGTTAAAGATTCTTACTGGCAGGTATGAAGAAAATACAATTAGCTTGTTTAAGCAACTGGTTTGTCTATCCCAGCTCTGTGGAAAGCTAATCTGAATTTGAATAAAGTTGGGATGTAATGATAATTTGTGAGCAGACAAAGAACTTGCTCAGAATTTAGAGGTTTCCTTACCTTTCAAAGTTAAATCACCACTGATTTCACTATTGAGTAGAAAAAAAGCAGAATCGAACGAACAACCACTCAAAACTAGCAAGCAAAATCAAGCAAAAAAAAAAAAAAAGCAGATGAGGTTTCTGGTGTTCTTTGTCATTTCAGACAGTGTGAAAGAAAAAGACTGCCTGTTTCAGTCATAGCTAGAAATATGGAGCTGAATGTTCTGATTGACCTGTTTTCAGCCATTCAAAAAAATTAAAATCCCAACTGTTTATTTCAGTAGTTTTCTTTTCACCACACACAGAAGTCTCTTAAAGAAAGCTCCTGTTTTTGCTAATGCTCCTTTTGTACAACCACAGGTAAATGATATCACTACACTGATGATTGCAACACACCTTATTACAAAGTTATTAGGCATAACTTAACAATTCCAACTAGCTAAAACATTTATTTATTTTGGTTAATTTAAGTCTTTGAAAATTAAGTGCAATGGAAAGCTAAGATGCAGAGCTATTCTGTAAAAATCCTATAGTAGCATGCACAAATCTAAATGCACTCCACAGCAATTAAGTTTTTAGTGAACTCTGAATAGTATTTGATTAAAATAATTATTTTTTTTACTGCCAAGGTTATAATTTAATTAACCATAAGTGGACTCATTAAAATTATTGTTGTAATTGAAATGTTGTTTTTAGAAGTGAATCCTCACAGTCTGAGTATTTTGTACTAAGTTTTAATTCAGCAATATAGTCTATGGTACATGACAGAAATGTTTATTGCCCTCTGTGATTTTAATATTACAAGTGACTGGTGCACAAACTTGTAACTGAGTGCTTGAGCATAAGTCTATCTGAAGTTAACTGGACCTGAAACTTGATTTGATGATTTCAGAATAGTGGTATTAAGTTTTCCCTCTGGTGTCTAATTTCTAATACATTACTGTGTTATTTAAAAAAAAAAATCTCTATAAATACATATGACCTCTTTAAATAGCCATGTGAAGTGGCTGTTTGAGAACAAAATAGATTTCATCCATTCTATAACTAATGTCACAGCTGGATTATCTGTATGAGGCAGGAGCAATCTTCAGTGCGCTTGCATAATGTCACCGAACATAATACATTTTAAAAAAAAATTATATGTTTGAAGTACAGTAAATATTGTGATATTAAAATATTTGTTCTAAAAGATCACTTTCTAAATGCAGCCTGATTCTCTACTCCTCACTCCCAAACAGAGCAATACATGATAATGATGTGGGGTTTTTTCCTCAGATGGTTCAGGCGTTTTCCCATTGTATTCTCTGCTCAAAGGATGAAATAGACTTGGATGAACTTCTTGCTGCTAAACTAGTATCTTTTCTCATGGATAATTATCAAGAAATCTTAAGTGTTCCTTCTGCTTTGAAGTCTTCCATAGAGGATCATGTTGTACATCTCCAGAGAGTCCAGGTAAGTATCTAGTGAAAGCACTTCTTATGTCTCTCTGTTTCTGGATTGAATTTATCTTTTGTTCTCTGAAGGTCAACAGTTTTTAAAAGACTTTGTTCTGTCTCTGTTAGCTTTTGAAGAGCTAATTAATTTTGACTACTGATATTCAACCATAAATGTGTTTAAACGAAACTAAACAAATCTTGAATTTGTTCAGAGACAAGAACTCTCAAATATGTTTTTCTGTTTGTCAGCAGTATCATCCTAAGGAATGGGCAAACTATGTTTGTGGTAGTGAAGAAAACGGAATGATTATAAAGTTAATGTTCTGACTTTTTTTTTCTTTAGACCCATCCTTACTTGCTCAGTTTTTTCATCTTTGTTTCCTGATACCATATTTTGTTCTTATTAGAAAATGATTTTTAGTTCTTTTGTCTATTTTCTCCTGGAAGAGTAACTTTAAACTTATTTCAAGAGCTGAACAGGCTTCTTTTGTGTCATGTTTTTTGACTTAAGGGAACTCAGTCATTTAGGGCTGAAGATAAAAATTAGAATTTAGCTTCCCTATTCAGTATTTGCGGTCTACTTAATGTCTTCGGGTCGTCAATTGATTAAGCCAGTTTACGCAAGTGTTTTGCAGAAAACATAGCTACTCTTTTTTTTTTTTCTGTGTCTTCAGATAAAATATGCTGGGGCTGATAGTGATGCACCACTTCCTCCTCCATCATTTTGTCACCAAATCAGTACAGGTGATTTTGAATACCAAAGGGCAACTGGCTCTCAAGAACCACTGGCAGCTTTGTTGGAAGAAATTGTAATGAATAAAGAAATATCTGTGAAAGATAAAAAGAAGAAACTCAAGCAAGTAAATAAAAATTTCTTCACAGTTTCTAATTTAAACTCAAAAAGATGTATCAAGTCATAGACACATACTCTTCTAGAGAAATATTAAAATTGAAAAATAATGGCTAAGCTTGGAGATTTTAAGATGTATAATAATTTAGAACAAGTATGCTGTGATGAATCAAGCCAAATCAGAAATATTGCCTAATTTTCTATATAGAGGTGTAGAAAGTCCATTAGAAAAATAATTTCCATGCCCCAGAAATGCAAGCGTTACTTTAATAGTTTATTGTACATGTTTGAACAAATTCTTAATTTGAATCAATCTACTTTTCTAGTTTCAGAAATCTTACCCTGAAGTGTACAGAGTACGATTTCCTACCCCTGAAAGCGAAGCAATGGTATTTCCTGAAAAAACGAAACAGAAACCACCAATACTGATGTGGGCCTTAAAAAAGCCTTTTCAACCATTTCACAGAACCAGAAGCTTTCGAATGTAAAGAGTTGGAAATATATCAGCAAATGAACAGAGACATTGTATTGTCAATGGATTTCATGCAAAAGGAGCCTGAGCAGCACGTGGTTACTCAAAAGAACTACTGGGGATACTGCTAAGATCATAGAAAATGTTGAAAGAAGAGGTTGTAGTAAGAGACGGTAGTAATGTGAAACATTATCAGTATTTTTTTGTAAAGCATTATTTTTTTTAAATGTCTGTTACGTTAAAACAAGTAACAAAAAACAGTAACAAGAAAAACCTAAACAAACCCACCACACACTCAAGGGGATTATTCTATATATGCGTGATAATGTACACTTGCTGTGGTTTGGTTTGACTATCATTTTAAGGTCTAAATGTATATAATGTATTCTTTCTAACTAGTCAATAGCTTTTTTGTCTCGTTGAAAATGAGTGTCTTGCATAAACTAGGCTGTATTTGTGCACAATATAGTGTGAGGGAATAACTTACTGTACATGCTTGAGTAAGTGAAACACTGGATTTTGCTCTGCTTTTTGTGAGAGACTGTAATATTAAAAGTTAATGATGCGACCAATTGGCTGTTTGCAAAAGCAGCAGGTGCTTTGTTTGCACTCCTCAGCCACAGAGGAAGGGGAGTGTTTTTGGGTATGTGGTTATGAAACCTCTAAACTGCGTAAGAATGGCCCAGGTGCAGAGAGGATGAGAACCCACTCACCAGAGGATGACCATGACAAATCCACCTTTGTGTAGCAGCAAGCTGGGGTCTGAGACAGATAAAACAGCTCCAAGAAGCAGACCCTGCAGTGTGGGATACTGGCTTATATCATGCCAATTTCCTCCCTTACACAACTGGCTCAAGTAGAAAATTCTCTCCCATCCTGAGAGAGATACAGAGACATCCACCTAGGCCTGAGCCTATTCATCCCTTCTATTAAGGCAGAACTGGCTCAACTACACTGACATGACAAACAGGGGTTGTGTCTTTGTCCCCAGACTCATTTCTTGAGATTGCCACCAGAGGTCTGCATGTGAGCCACAGTGTTACAAGAGACACTGTAAAACTCCTCCCTGAGGAGAAGTACCTGGGCATTCCCACCTGAACCTGTTGAATTCATTGAACTTGGGGTTTCAAGGTTTCCCCCTACCCTTGATGGATCAAAATTATAACTGTCGCTTCAACCACTGGCCATCTAAATTGCAACAATCAGGTGTCATAGAGTTGTGGTATGTTTCCTCTTCACTATCTACTCTTATGCCTTCTTTTTATTTTCCTTATATATTTTCTCAAGTGTAATCATTATACTTTTATTGCTATATTATATATAATATTGCTATATTTCTATAGATAATAACCAAATCTGCTGCATACTTCCTTTCCATTTTAACCAAATTATTCCAAAATCAACCTGTTGTCTGTCTGTCTGTCTGTCTACCTATCTACCTATCTATCTTTCTTTCTTTC
>VZDJ01000231.1:0-108436 GCA_008694505.1 Cyanoderma ruficeps
GAGAGAGTCCAGAGAAGGGCAACGGAGGTGGAGAAGGGTGTGGAGCACCAGTCCTGTGAGGGGCATCTGAGGGAGCTGGGGGTGTTTATCTTGGAGAAAAGAAGGCTCAGGGGTGACCTTATCACTCTCCACAACTGCCTGAAAGGAGGTTGTGGCCAGGTGGGGGTTGGCTTCTTCTCCCAGGCAACCAGTGACAGGATGAGAGGAAATGGCCTCAAGCTGCACCAGGGGAAACTTTAATTAGATATTACAAAGAACTTTATGGACAGGATTGTTAAACATTGGAATGGATTTTCCACGAAGGTGGTGAAATCAGCATTCCTGGGGATGTTCAAGAAACAGTGTAAGACTTTTAGTGCTGTGGTCTACTTGATAATGGTGGTGTTTGATCAAAGGTTGGGAATCCATGATCTTGGAGTTCTTTTCCAACCTTAATGATTCTATGATTCTATAACGTTGTCAGTGTCTGTCTCTTAGAGTAGCCATTATACTATGATCTACTCTACCCACTGAAGCTCACTACTGTTCTCAGTATGAAAATCAAAAATACACCACTGCCAGGCAAGTTTCTTGGGGTATCTTCTCCTCTTCAAAGGTTGAGAACTCTGTAGTAAGAATGCAAAATTGATGGGGCTGAGAAAGAAAAAAAAAAAAAGGCAGCTGTGCAGTAGAATGATTACTGCTTTCATCTGGGAGCAGAAAGGTCCTGTTTTCAGTGTCTGCTTCCAGAGAGTCTTTTGAAATGTGTGAATGCATTTTCCCCCACTGGCTTTAAATGTTAGTTGAGTGGAAACTTTTTGGATCACCATTATGAATGTAAGATATCTGAAAAATCCCTCCTTACTTATATGTATACCCAAAGCTGCAATCAAGATAGGAACCTAAGAAGTCTTGAATGATTTTTGTTGTCATTTGTCAAACCAAAATCCAGTTTTAGAAAATGCAGGTTTAATCATTCAAAAGAAAAAAAAAAAAGGGAGAAAAGAAATTTGCAGTTTCTTCTGTTTCTTCTTAAGAGATAGGAAGGAGTTAGAAGAGCTCTGTGGTTCTTTAGGACCAGGTGGTTATTGGTTCTTTTCTGGATTCCATGATATCCCTTATTTCTCAAAGGCCTTATCATATTGAGTATAGTCCCAGTCAGTTTGTCCTGTATGACCTGACCTAGGCTTAGTGCTGGGGCACTCCTTCATGGTGCATTTTGCCTTTTCCAGGAGCACACTCCCTCCCCAGGGGTTTATGAGCTCAGGCAAGGTGTTGTTTGTCCTGGGCAGTCTGTCTTGTGCTGGATCCATTGGCTGTGTGTATCAGGTTGCCATTGCCCCCTGATGGCCATTCATCCCACCCTGTTTCTCTGCTGTGGTTTACAGTGCCGTGCACCAGGGCTGGCATCCAGCTGGTACTTGGCTCCTGGGTAAGACATGGCCTGGGCTGCTGAGTGCCTGGGAGGGTGTGAGCCCAGCACTGTTCCTGTGGCTGGCACTGCAGGGCTGAGCTCTTCAGGCCTTCCTCAGTCAGAACAAGGCGATCCGTCCAAATGGCATTTTCCTTCTCTCCTTCTTCCTGCAACCACTGTTCCTTGTGTCCTGTGTAACAAGAAATATTGAGAAAAATTATCACACTTACCACCTCAGTGGTGTTACCAAACACTATTTTTTGATGACAAACTTATTAAGAACAATAAACCTTTGAAATGTCCTTTGCCTTCAAGGACGAAAGATTCCTGAAATCAAACTCTTCTAGATCATTCTTTGTAAAGAAGAATGTTAAATTTCAGGTAGGATAGTTTCTTGGTAGGGGAAATAATACAGATCTAAATAACTGAATTACTTTTTATTTAGAATTAATTTGGATATTCATCCATTAGGAACAAAAAGTCTATTATTTGTAAAAGGTTAGTGAGTGGAATCGTGTTTCTCATGCTACCTTTATAATTGTCTAGAAGAGATGACGGCATGGACAGAAGAAGAGTGCAGAAGCTTTGAAAATGCACTTCTGATGTATGGAAAAGACTTTCATCTCATACAGAAAAACAAGGTTAGTATTTTACAGTTAAATGGAAGAGTTGGTAAGTTATATGATGCTATGTGGAGGCAAACTGTCAAAGGCCATGCAGAAGAGGGAAATAACCATATTAAAATAAATCTGGTGTCTTTTGAGCTAATTTTTTCTTTCTTTGCACTAATATTTTCAAATGTCATTGGAAATACTAGGCATTGTGAGATGAGTCAATATATCATCTCTGAAATCAACCTAAGTTGACATTACTTCTGCTTATGCCTGCGCATTAGCATTCAGTTTAAATTCGTGCCTTTCCTGGAAGTGAACAGTGTTTCTATACCATGGCTATAGGAGGGGAGAATGCATTTCTTTGCCTAATTTATTCTGTCACCAGGAAGGTGCAAGTTTACAGAACCAGGCTGAGTTCTGTGTTTTCATACGGTGTAGTCATCCATAATATTCTCTTTTCTGAGCCAAAAAGGAGTTCTATTCTTGGTTTGGATTGCTTCTGATTCTCCTCTGTGCCTGAAGAATAGGGCTTTCTGTTACTTTTTTTCAAAAAGCAGTACTTGACAATATCAGTGTTTCCAAATTTCCTGTATACCTCCTTTATGCTTTTGACACTACATTAAAGAGTATTTTTTCTTTAGGAGTCTGGTGTTTTTATAGTATTTCAGGTGAACATTACAGGGTTGTGGTTGCTGTTCAACAACAGTCTGCTGGTCTTGCCCAATACCTGGCTTAACCCATCCTAAATAATTTCGATAGTTCAGATTTTAAATGGACTTTACAAATAAACATTAACGCATCAAAGATTAAAAATATATTTTCCAACATGGAACAAAACACTTGTGTTGATGTGTCTGTCACTATGGACCAGAATTTGTCAAAGAAATCTACTGGGTTTTTTTTCCCAGGCAAAAGGCAAGAAAATTTACGGAAAGTTGTGGGATCCAGCATAAGGTGATGTCACTTGTATACAGCAAGTGTCAGCTAGACAAGATCTAGTGAGTAGAGCAGCTTAACAAGATGTGTTTCCTTATCACTGCAGTGCAAAGCTTTGTTAGTTGGGACTTTATGCATTAGCATATGGACACCTGTTAATTTCCTCCCCTTCCTGGTGTGTCTGTGCCTAAACCAGCAAGTTTTACTACTGCACCCAAGGCATTTTGGATTCACCACTGATGTTTCTGTATGTTTGAAAACACTCAAATATATTTTACTGCCAGACTGTATTGGATAGAGTTGTATATTGGATATAGTTGTAAAACTGGAACTGTGGGTGATGTGATGATGATGTGAAATGTCAAAAAGTAGATAAAAGTGGAAGTAATGACTTTTTCTCCAAGAATCTGACTTCACGTAACACTTCCATTTTGGGAAAAGAGACAAACAGCATAGATAAGGATGAGTCTTTTCAGTCCTTTATACCTTCTCAGCAAGACTACAATTTCACTTCACTTCACTTCACTTCACTTCACTNAGATCATTCATTTGTTCAGCTTTTTCCATTGTTAGAGAGGATATATCTTATTGTTTTAAATATGTTTATATATGTATATAAGTACTTTAGATGTCGATAATTTTAACCTAGTTTAAAAAAAAATCCAATAATGCATTGAGGAGAACAAATGTAATACTTTAGGTCTGTTTGAAGTCTGCAAAGATTTGTTCCAGAACAATAAAAACTAACAATATTGCAGGAGTGGGAATTGCGAAGATGACAAAACCTAAGTCTTTGCATTAATCTTGTCAGTTCTTCTTGTTGCCCTCTAGGTAAGAACCAGAACAGTTGCTGAGTGTGTGGCTTTCTACTACATGTGGAAAAAGTCGGAACGTTATGATTACTTTGCTCAGCAAACAAGATTTGGCAAGAAGAAATACAACCATCATCCAGGAGTTACGTAAGTAAAACCTCCTTGGAATGTGTTTTCTGTTGCAAATCATAAATGTAGACCTTCCCCCCAGCCCACTTCTGTTATGGCACTGTAAAGCTTCAGTGGCTACAGCAACTGAAATTGAATCTATCTTCATTTATAAGTCTTGCTTTCCAGTTATATAATACATTACGGATGCAATATTCTTTCAGGGACTACATGGATCGTTTGGTAGATGAAGCAGAATCCCTTGGAGGAGCAGTGCATTCTTCAGCCTTAACATCCAACAGTCGAACAGAAACCATTCCCGATCAACAACTAAGCATTCTGAACTCTATCACTGCCAATGAGTTGACAGGTAAATCAAGAAAAAATAAAATCTTGGTTGGAACTACACAAACAACTATTTCATTTGCATTTGTGTTCATCTGTTTTCCAGCACTGACAAACAGTGTAGCTACAGTCTGCCACACTTCAGATGTGAACTGCCTGGATGACGCTTTTCCTCCCATGGACAGCTTACCCCGAGCACCAGTTAATCATGTGCCCGTTGGAACAGATGAATTGCTTAACTTGCCTAGCAATGGTGAAAGTGATTGTTTTAATTTATTTGAGACTGGCTTTTATCATTCAGAGCTAAACCAAATGAACATGTGCAGCGAGGAGGCAGAAAGACCTGCGAAGAGGTTGAAAATGGGGATCGCTGTCCCAGAATCTTTCATGAATGATGTCTCTGTAAATAACCTTGGTGTGGACTTTGAGAACCACACACACCACATTACCAGTGCCAAAATGGCTGTTTCAGTGGCTGACTTCAGCAGTCTATCTGCAAATGAGACAAATGGTTTTATCAATACCCACACTCTCCACCAACACGCTGCCCTTCATTCAGAATGACTGTGGAAAACTAAAGAAACAGTGGGTACTTTATGCAGTAGTAGTAAACTTGATGGGAACTGTCAGGTTTGCTTAGTCTTTCACTGGAAGTTTGAACTTTATGACATCAGTGATGTCTTTGTATGTATAGAACTATATCTTGATTTATCAAGAGTAATTTCTTTTTTCAGTCCATAAATGTGGAAATGTTATAGGATGTGTGGCAGAGTTTGGGACTAAGAGAACTCTGTGGTGCAGCTTTAAGCTCTGCTTCATTTTTTTTTCCTAAAGCCTGTAGACGGAGGCCACCGTTTCAAAACCAGCACAGAAGTTCTGAACAGATTGGAGTGGCTTTTTTAGTCTAAGTTACTTTTGCCGTAATGGATGCAGTGGAATAACAATGTTTACAGGTACCGATCTTGATCCCTGCTCAATGTAGCATTTTTTTCCCCCCCTTAAAAAGGCAGGGATGAGTTTCTTTATTTTAAACTGCACAAACATACAAGGATGTTTTTTAGATGGAACCTTTTCTCATGTGATACTAAACTAGAGCACTTCAGTTTACAAAACAGCAAGTTCATCTTGGTGGAAGCTAGCACAAGGGACTTAAGATGAGTAAAGTGAAGACCTACACTTGAATGCTGTTGCAAAATTAAAGGTCATGGCTACCTTACACAGAAGTAATCATGCTGCCGTAGACGTCTGTGTTCAAACTTACTGGCTTAAACAGATGAGTTATAGGCTATATTGTATTTGGATGGTGTTTGTCCACAACTTTGAAGAGTAATGCAATCATGTACCTTAACTTTCCTAAGGCAGCTGATGTGTAAAGCTACAGTCTGCATAGCTTAGGATTTACTACTAACAGTCTACATTTGGAAGACATCTTAAGTTGTTTGGAGCACTGCTGTTCTAAGTGTTACAGTTTTGAGGGACTATCTAGTTTATGTAGTAATAGTGGAACCTTGAAGTACATGCTTGAAAGTTTTTATTTAGCGTGGATTGCATTTATTTGTTTTGGCAAGTCATTGGCTTTGAAAGGGCACTTCACTTCCTTGGCCAAATAGGGAAGGATGAGTAAAAATGCATCCTATAAAAGCAACTATTTAACTTCATTACATTTTTTAATTTTGAACCTTGAGTGCAATTTAGCCATCCAGGATGTTTATCTTGCAAACATTTGTTACAATTGCTGCGGAACCAAGCATAGTAACGTGTAATAGCACACAATCTGCAGGGTGTTCTAATGAAAGCCTGAACCTCACTTCAGCAGGATTGCCCCTGTCCTTCCATACTTTTTCTTTGCACTGTTTGTATTACAAATTTAATTGCCACTAATTTTTTTTCATTATTCAAGCTATTAAGTTTGCATTGTTGATGTTTTTAATAGTTGCTTCAAGGTTGTGCTGAGTAATTAGAAAGTAGTGACTTTAATATTTGAAAGGGAAGAGGGTATTTATTATGCATACTGTGAACTGCATTGACATCCCAAGTTTCAGATGCAGCATATGGAGTTTTCTTTACAGCATTGTAATGAAGATTGCTTTGAAGTGTTTATGCAATAGCACATTTATCATATTAAAAACAAATTAGTTTAGCACAGTGGACAAAAATAGATATGATTTTGTAATCAGTTCTTAACTTAAACATCTGAAATATTTAACTTTAGTAAGTACACAGTAAATAACGGGTAGCCTTGGCCCTGTGTTGTACTCTTGACATTTTTAGCCAAGTTCTCAGCTTCTTACTGCTGTGTTTTGTGCTGAACTTTGTCCCTTGTTTATTTTGTTTATGAATCAACCCATTTTAAGTAATTTTGTAGAATCCTGGCCATAATCTTGCGTTGTTACACATTCAAGTTTATCTATGGGTTTACAGTGAGTGGCTGGTCCGTATAAAAATCATACAAAGATGACTGAATGCTTATACCAGTTGCACTTAAATGAACATGCCCATTTTCATTAGTTGATGCAGTAATATACTCAGTTTATCTATGCATTGCTGGGCTCTTAATGTAGGCAGGGACTTGTCTAAGGTTTGGGTTGTCAGCAAGTTGAATGGACACTTTAGTTATTTAATAAAGACTTTGACCAAAATTCAGAAAATGATATGAGAGAAAAATGATTTCCGGGTAGTCTAATATAAATGCTGATCTTACTTAGCCTGTTGGCTAGCTAGCTGGTATCGTTTACTTTTAATTCCTTGTTAAAATGAGGCAATAATTTGCAAGATTTCGTAAATATGTAAATTCTTCATATCTTTTTAGATATCTCTTTCAATATTTTCTGACTACTTCTGTGTATAGTAACACCTTTTTGCATGCTTGATGTGACATTCATAAATTTGTACCACTATGACTTTATCCATGTAAAATAGCTATTTATTGAACCTTACTTTTAAAAGCTGGACTTAACTTTTTTTTCTCTCAGTTTAAACATTTAAATGGAGAACTTGTTACTGTTTATTAAAAGAATTGTGTTTAGAAAGTCAGCATGGAGATAACTGAATTGCAACCATATGAAGAAATTACAATGCCTTGGCTATTACACAGTGAAGCACAATTCTTGTAACAAACTGTGATGAATTCTTTGTCCTTTGCCACGTATTTTCTTCATACAAACAAACCAAAAAATCCATAATGGGCAATTGCAGTGTTGGTAAATGTATCGTTTTTATGTACAGGGAATCTGAGGAGGGTAGCAGATTCATGTAGAAGTGTAACTGGTGCTGTGATTATAGCAATACCACAGTTGGTCACACGTCATCTTCCCATGCTAGGTTCTTAAGTGTTTAGTCTTCCTCTTGTAATGCTCAAACTGCTGAATTTACTTGAAGGATGTACAATACTGTGTGGAGAATACGAAATTGTGTACAATTAGGTCAGTGAATTGTGCAATTGAAACTGAGAGTCAAAAATACAGGAAACCTTCGGTTCACGTAGGACACAGTGATACTACTTAATTTAACCAAAGTCTCTAATGAGTATTTCAACTTTGAATGTAAACTAATGGATAAACTGACCAACAGGGACGCTATTTGCCCAGCATTACAAGCACATTGTCTACAGACAGGGAAATGAAATACAGTAATTTGTAAGATAATGACAAGGTTACTATTTTTATTATTCCTATTTTTCATTGAAAGGAGGAGGAAGATGCTATCAATTGTACAATAAAGTAGGGATGGGTATAGTCTTCCTAATAAAATAGAGATTCCAGTTATTCTCAGTTCAAAGTAACTACCCTGTGCATAACAACAAATCAAGTGACAATCGGAACATGTTTTAGTATCAGATGTTCAAGAGGAAGTCGCTGTTGTTGCATTGGTTTTAATATTTGTACATAAACACTGATTTTTTTGAGCATTATTTTGTATTTGTTGTACTTTAATACCTGGTGTACAGTTCCAGAAATAAATGTCTGGATACCTTTATTTGTAAAGCTCTTCATGCATCTGCACTGTGTTTGCTGCTTCATTTCCAGAGATACTTGGCAGTAACCAAGAATGCACTTTTAAGAACTCTGGGTGCCACCAAAGCACATGCTACCCTCTACCTCGGGGTGCACAGAGGAGTGAAAAATGCAGGACGCACTGAAGCCGGCAGCTAATGAGTAATGGTTTCCCTCAGGCTTTTGAAACACGATGGCTGAAGTGTAGCAAATCTCAGATGGGCCTGGAATGTAGCTTCAAAGTAACACAGTGCAGCAGTGTCACCCTCTGTTCGGAGTACAGCTTAGCCATGAGGAACACATACTTGTTCTCTGGGGAAAGAAAACTCACCCAAATTCATAAATGTCAAGCTAGATTACAGCTGTGAATACAAAAATGTTACTTGGCTTAGGCCTTAATGTTGAGCTTCAACAATTTGAAATGCTTTTTGCCTTGATTGCCCAGTCCTTCAAGACAACAAACATTAATCTTGGACCCTGAAAAGCTGTAAGATCTTATTTAACAATTCTGCCAAATGGAGTTAGTGGAGTTCTTTTCTAGACCTAGTTTTTACAGTGGCTGGCACAGTTAATCTTCAAGTAAAGAATTTTTTTTTTAAATTAGGAGTACAAGCTGATACAGTTCTAAACAGCAGAAGTTGTAATTTGCCAAGTAATGAGCTTTGCTTCCCCTGATGAAGAGATACAAGGATGTCTTTCTAATGATTGTCAGTACAATCTGCAAAACAAAATACCTATCCAAAACACTTCAGTTACAAGTTGCAACTCCCTTTTTTAGTTGTTTAGCATAAGGATTGATGTTACAATGAATGATAATGACTGACCCCATCTAGTTCTTGTTTTGATGCAACTGTTAGCCTTGCAGTTCTGGAGTCTTAAAAATGGTAGTAGTTTAGTATATGTATTTAAACTCCTCTCAACTCAGTTACTTAACTTACAATTCAATTTATATAGGAAACATTAGTTTCTGCCACTAAAAAATAAGATGAAGTCCTTACAGTGCTTAGGTAACGAACAACCAAGTCAGAATCACAGAATATGCTGAGTTGGAAGGGACCCATCAGGATCATCAAAGTCCAGCTCTGGAATTGCACACAGTTCCCCAGGAGTCACGCCTGTGCCTGGGAACATTATCTGAACTACTTTAACTCTGTCAGGTTTGGTGCTGTGACCACTTCCCTGGGGAGCCTGTGCCAGTGCCCAGCCACCCTCTGGGTGAAGAACCTTTTCTTAATATCCAACGTAAACCTCCCCTGACACAACTTAAGGTCATTCCCTTGAGTCCTGTCACTGCTCACACAGAGCAGAGACCAGTGCTTGCCCCTCCTCTTCCCCTCACAAGGAAGTTGTAACTGTGATGAGGTCTCCCCTCAGTCTCCTCCAGGCTGAGCAGACTGAGTGCCCGCAGTAGTTCCTCATATGGCTTCCCCTCAAGGCCTTTCACCATCTTTGGTGCTCTCCTTTGGACTCTGATAGTTTAGTATCTTTCTTATCCTGTGGCACCCAAACCTGCCCCCAGCCCTGGAGGTGAGGCCGCCCCAGCCCAGAGCAGAGGGGACAATCCCCTTCCTTGCCCGGCTGGCCGTGCTGTCCCTGATGTCCCCAGGACACGCTTGGCCCTCCTGGCTGCCAGGGCACTGCTGGCTCATCTTCAACTTGCCACGGCCCAGGAGCCCAGGGCCCTTTCCATGGCCCTGCTCTCCAGCCTCTCATTGCCCAGTCTGTCTGTACATCCAGGGCTGCCCCAGCCCAGGTGCAGGATCTGGCACTTTGCTGAACTTCATGAACTGGTGATTGCCCATCTCTAATTTCTAAAGGTCTCTCTGCTCTCGAGGGAGTCAACAGCTCCTCCAAATTTAGTGTCATCAGCAAACTTTTAGTATTCCTTTTCATCCTTTATCCAAGTCATACATGATGTCAAAGAGCACAGGGCTGAGGATGGAGCCCTGTGCAACCCCCCTGGGGACAGGTCCCAGTCTGATGTCACCCCATTCACTGTAACCCTTTGTGCCCAACCCATGAACCAGTTCTCACCCATCCCACAATGTGTTTGTCCAGCTGTGAGCTGGACATTTTGTGAAGAAGGATACAGTGAGAGATAGCAACGAAAGCTTTACTGAAATCCCAAAAGATCACATCAGTTGGCTTCCCTTGATCAACCACATGTGCTATCTTGTCATGAAAGGAAATCAGGTTCAACAAGCAGGACTTTCCCTCTCATCAAGCCATGTTGGCTTGTGACCTGTGACTGAATTGTCCGCCAGCTGTTTTTCAATATTTCCCACAATTATATTTTCCATGATTTTACTGGGCACTGAAGTGAAATGACAGGCCTGTTTTCCGGGGTCCCCTTTCTTGACCTTGAAAATCAGGACATTTTCCAGCTTCCAGTCAGCTGGAAACTGTCCAGATTCCCAAGACTGCTCAAAAATCACTGAGAAGTTTTGCAACAACATGACACAGCTCCTTTAGGATCCTCTGATGAATCCTATCAGACCCCATAGATTTGTAGGGATCCAGCTGGAGCAGCAGGTCACACACAAGCTAAGGGGCAGCTGGGAGGTGATTATTCTCACAGTCATGGTCCTCCAACTCAGGGCACTGAGACTCCCTTGGTCCACCATCCTATCAATATTATTCCTTGATACTGGAAGAATCAAGGAAATCACTACCTGTACTCCTTATCATTCAAACTCACAGTTGTCCCAAGGACCTGGAGACTATGTTGGCCTTCAGACTTTTGGCGTTTTGCCTCTGCCAGTCTGAACAACCAATAGCTGTAGTAATCAAATTAGTGGATTGGAGAGCTTTCCAGTAACATCCCTTATCTGAGCCCTTGGGGGCCAGCAGACTTCTTTGTGCAGTGTGTCCAATTGCATATTGGGCCCTCTGTTCTCCTTAGAAGGGACCCTCCAATTAAATCTACCCCTATTTTAAAAGATGTGGTTGTGACATGGGGTACAGGTGGTGTTGTTTTAAAAGGCCCGACTATTCCAGAAGAATCTTCACCCACCTCACCTGTTGTCTTGACTTCTAGTTCCAGGGCTTCACACCTGTTGTAGCAGGTGCTAGTCCTCATTGTTTCCAGGAGGAGGAACCTTCCTCCTGGTACATGCAGTGACCTGCTTCCCAGCCTTCATCTTCAACTGACCCTTGGCTAATTACCTTGCAGGATTCTACGTCCATCAGCTTCTCCTCTGCCATTGAGGTTTGAGACTCCTGAGAGTCTTGAGAATGTAGCATCTCCGTAAATAACTGGTTGATCTCTTATTCATTCAAATACTACATAACTTGTTCACTTCTTCCTCACCTCCACCTGGACATACCTCTTCAACCACAGCTCATCTTCTGCAAAAGACCTGTTTGTTGGCCCAGCCTGAGAGGCTTCAGACACTTTGGGCAGTCTATGACCTGGAGAGATGCATCTGTCACCAGCAGGTCTGGTTGGCTGGAGGCCTCTGACATGGCTGGGTCAGTGACTCCAGCAGCTGCAGGGGACTGGGCTCTGTGGTGCAGCAACACAACTGAAGCTTATGCTAATATTAGCTTTGCTAGTAAGACTGGGGCTGAAAGGATCTTTTCATGGCTCTTCTCCACCATATACTGAGTCTGTTTATCTGCTTCTATTGGCTCCCTCCAGATTGTCAAAGGAGCCCTTTCTGGTCATCCTGCTCTGCCATGCTCCTGTTCATTGCACTCTCGGCTGCTCACGCTCCTTGGAGCTGATTAAACCTGCCACACTGTTCCCAGAAAAGTGGCTGACTGGCTGCCGAGGCCTTCTGGGTCCAGACAGGGCTTGGGACTGCTGCTCGAGTGTTGCTGAGCTCAGGAATCCCATGAACAGCACGATCTAGCCCTCACCCCAAACCTACCCAGTCACTGCTGCTGCCTCACCGACTGACTTCTTTTGTCCACAAGTTGCAAGGCAGCAAATACTACCAGCATAAACCCTGGCTGTCAGTTTGATAAAACGCTTCCTCTACTAGTTCTTGGATTTTGCTTCCCTCTCTGCAGGGCAAAGTAATTTTAAGCTCCCAGTAAGTCTTGTCCCTCTGACAGGGGAGGAGTCCAGGATGCCCCGGCAGAAATGTGACTTCCGGCTCTCTTCACCGCTGCCGAGCCATGGGCCCGCTCCTGCCCGGCAGCACGGCTGCTCATCCCCTCCCGCTCCTCCGCCGCGGCTGGCACGCTCCTGCCTGCTGTGCCAAAGGCCCTAACACGCACAGCGCTTTAAGGGGGCAGAACACCACCACTCCCTCTTCGTGCGGCTCCTGACGCGGTTTCCCGTGTTGCCGGGTGAACTCCAGAACCAGGACGGGGAGCAGCAGGCAGTGGGGAGCAGAGCAGCACTGGCAGGCACGGAGACGTCGAGCAAGTACAGCATCACCTTTTTGTGCAAAATAGAATTGTCTGAAAGTACAGCTTTTTAATATCCAGGTAGTCAAAGCAGCAACTCTAACACTACCTACAGGGGCTTCCTGCTCCCCGGCTCACTCTGGCCCTTCTACGAGCTGTTTCCTTTGAGCTGTTTCAGCTCACTGCAGTAGAAGAGAACAAGACAGCAGAGAGAGCCTGGGGTGGTTGGTGGTACTGTGTTCAGCAAGCCATGTCAGCCCATGGGAGAGTCTGATGGGCAGTGGCCAGGAAAGAACAGGAGTTTTAAGAGCAAAAGGGACAACTAAACAGCAGCATACACATACCCCCTCACACACCTTTCCTGCTCTCCTCCATCCAGAGTGCCATGGGAGCTGCCTGGGGAACCACAGCCCCTACACCAGGAGTAAATACTGGAAGTGCTCTTGACACCCAACTTCCTCCACAGATCAAGAGGTCCCAATAACCTCATAGAGAACTGGGGAGAAGAGTCAGCTCAGGAGAGCAGGGCTCCTCAGAGTCCTGGAGGATGAGCAGCCCCTTCAGCAGACTGGTGATCACTGCTCTGATCCCTTACCAAGCAGTAAGAACACAAATAATGTCACTAGAAGTCGTCCTGAACATCACCATGAAACTTGCACAACCCCTGCTGAGCCATGGTGCCACTACTCTGCTGGTTAACTCCTGCTGAAACAGCCAGCCTCCCCTGGCAGTGAGGGACTTCCAAATGGATGTGACAGGCAAGGTTCAGGCTTGGAAGCAGACCACCTAACACAGGCACCACAGAGCTTTGCATTCTGAAAAGGAGATGATGCCTGAGCACAAAGCAGGGCACCCTGGCTTGCCCCTACCACTACCTGATTCATGACAGCACAGCACTTCCCAGCTCCTCCTCTCATGAGCTTAGGCCAACCACAAATTCATTGGGTGGCTTGCTTGGACTTTTGCAGTAAATACTAGTTTTATCTTTCTAAAAGCAGTTTGCAGACAGCAGCAAAAATTAACGTGGAATAGCTGGCCCTGTTAATACCAGCAACTGATTAATGAAGTCTTTTTGCAGAATAAAAGCAATGGAAGTTGCCACATGCCAAGGAACTTTCAGTGCATCACTGGAATCAAGACTGGACAAGGTTTCAAGACACACACGTGTTTCCTCCTCCTGACCCAGGACAGGCACAGCTGAGGGGCCCATCAGCATGGTTCCAAAATGGGCTCCATACAAGATAACACCTGTCTGTACTGCTGTGTTTTTTAAAAGCAAGCTGATACCAAAGGGGACAACTTCAAGAAAACCAGAAAAAGACCTAGTAACTACAGTGAACTATGAGGATTAGTATTATATATTGCGATACAGTTCAAGAGAAAGTCAATCTTACAAGCTGTGTCCATTTTAAGCACAGGAAATTGAAAGGAAAAACACTACAGCAGTCCCAGTTATAGACAACTGTGCAATCTGGTAGATTAAATGACCTGTCCAGAACTTAGGTTTTAATTTTATATTCTACCTCATGGAGAGCTGAACACCAAAATGCAGAAATATCAGCAACAGCAGACAGCTGAGAACCTAATGATGGAAATGGTTAAATCTTCAACTGTGCTCCAAATGCAGACTATCTTCAGAGAAATTTAAGCCTACAGCTTTGCTCAGTGAACAGTAAAACTACAGCTCTCCCTTACACAAAAATTATGACGAAACTTGAGGTACAGGCACCATACATATTTTATTGACAGAGATTTTTTTCAGTTTTGAATCTATTAATTCAGCTGACAACAGTGTAGTAATTTGAAAAAAGTTCTTCTCCTTGCTTGATGTCTCTGAGAGTGACAAGGACTACACACCTCAAGTGGCTGTAAAAGAAGAAGAAGCAAAACATGTGAAAGTGAACAGTTATATTTTCCTTTGAATTATTTTCAGTTCTGCATTTCAAGAATCTAAACCAGTGGTATTATCTAGATAAGTTTTGAGTAATGTATGTAATGCAGGACAGCGAACATGGAAAAACAACACTGGAATACAGACAGCAAATATAAGCAAAACAAATATAATTAGCAAAAAACCACAGCCTATGTGGGGATGCAAAAAATGTTTCCATGCAATTGTTCCACAATCGTTCCGAGCTGACAAGAATTAGTCAAGACTGCAAGAGACACACTAACTCAGATAGGAGCAAAGCTCCAGCAAAGCTCATGCAGCAGAAATCCCTCCTGTGGACACGCCTGTCTGCAGGTGCCAGCTGGATGTAATGTCTCTCCCAAGGCCCACCACCACCCAGGAATACAGCTCCCAACTGCATCAGAGACCTGCTGCCATCTGCAGTGATGGGTCAATTATCACAGAGTCACTGGGCTGGAAGAGACATCCAAGATCACTGAGTCCAACCCATGCCCGAACACCTCAACTAAACCATGGCACTGAGTGCCACATCCAATCTTTTTTTTAACACATCCAGGGATGGCGACTCCACCAACTCCCTGGGCAGACAATTCCAGTATTTTATCACCCTTTCTGTAAAAAACTTTTTCCTAATATCCAACCTATATTTCCCTTGGTGCAGCTTAAGACTGTGTCCTCTCGTTCTGTCAGTTCCTGCCTGGAGACAGAGACCAACCCCCACCTGACTACAGCCACCTTTCGGGGAGTTGTAGAGAGTGACAAGGTCACCTCTGAGTCTCCTTTTCTACAGGATAAACCAACTCAGCTCCTTCAGTCAGCTGGTATCAGGGTCTAGCAGGCAGTTTCTCAGAGAGAAATGTAGAAACCCACCCCTCTAAATTTCCTTTTAGTAAACTATGATGCCCCAAAGCAGAAGAATGTGTTTTAGGAAGGAGAGCACATGCTTTGGACACTGATGAACCAGGAAGTGGAAAACAGCATCAATCCAACTCTCCACTATTAAAAATTTAGTGTGAGGACATTTTGAAACATATGAATATATGTATATGTATACATTAGTCTCAAAACAGAAGCAGATGGGATCTTTTATCTGGTGGCTGTACACTGGGAAAAATGACGACCAGAAGACCGTATTTTCTTGGACAGGTTCCAAGCAAGAGCGAAATTCCCCCTTCCTGAAGCAGTCCCATAGTTTGTGTGCTTTCACACTTCAAATACAGCATCCAGACTTCCTGAGAATTTAGTCCTGCTGCTTATTTTATTAGCATTTATTTAATTATCTGCAGATTCCAAGTGCATCTTTAACCTTAAGAGTTTGTAGTTTTAAGTTTAATCAGAAAAGTCATGCTTTTCCAACATGCACCATAACTTTCACCAATGAAATTTCAGAGTACTTATGTTTATCTCCAGAATTACATTAAAAGTTCAGATGATCTGCTCTAAAATTCTTATACATTCTTGAAATGAAGAGGATTATCTGAGAAAGACTTCCATGTGTTCTAATTTCTGAAAAAACATGGACTTTCAAGTCAAAACCAGGATGTTGTAATTTTACTAACTGTACTATAACTTTAAGTCCATGCCTTTATATTGAACAGCATTTCACTTGTCTCAACACAATTTTAGGTTTCTTCTTGCAAATTCATCTGCTTATTTGTCAGAAGACACGGCAAAAAGGGAGGAAGAAGCCTAAATCTGAAATATCTCAGGAGGGTTTTGGTCAAGGCTGAAACAGATTTGAGACATGTACTGAAAAGCCTCACTTCTGTAATACAAAGGAAAACTAGTGCTTTATGGGATTCAAAAGAATTGCACTATAGTGCAACAACTGCTTGTAAAACTGTGTCTTCAGAGCTCTGCTGATTGCATTGGTGAAAAGGTGGAAAAAGGAATGCAGGGTCTTGCAATTAGTCTATTCAGAGAGGTAACTCTCTCATACAGTTGCACACTCCTGTGTAAGTCACCTTCATACAATTTGTTATTTTTCAACCATGTCTGTTTTTCTTTACACATGCAGTATGCTCTGTATCATACAAATCTACGAGCTCTTTCATTTGCTGCCAACCTCTCTATGTCGTGGCTGTAGGCAATGTTTGGAAGATACTGTTTCAGTTCTACTGGAAAATGTCCTGGCACATCAAACTCTTGATAACACACGTTTGCTGCTTTTTCTAGGGAAAAAAAAAACCACAACAAGTTATTAGACAGGGCTTACAGATGTGTAAAACATCAAATGTACTGCTACAGAAGAACCAGATGCTTCATCAAGCCTGAAAACTACTCCTCTGTTGAGAGGTACTGCATTCTTCTGAAGGCCTATTTTGAATTACACAAGAGATATAATCAATATAGAAGCTTTGCCCAGTTACCAACATGTCTGTGAAGAGGCAAAACTTGCTAAGTGCCAGGGGTAGCTTACAGCACTGCTAAATTTTCAAAATACACAACATTTGCTTTTACAGTTAAAAAAAAAAAATTGAAAAGTATTTTTGCCTGGTGGAAGACATGTCAGAAATACGGGCAGGGAGAAAATCACCACTTACTTAGACACGACCTGGAAGAAACAGTTTCATGGGACAGTCCTGTATCTCTGTGCCAATCCTTGGTTAGCTCCTCCAGCAACCTTTCTGAATGCTACTTGGAGGCAGGGAATCTTCAGTGTAACACCAGCTATGAAAGCCACTTAGAAGCTTAGAGTACGGTATCAATTCAACTTCCTGTACAGAACAACTGTTCCCATGAACTACTTAAGATCAACAGTGACACAGGGTAAGTAGTTCCCTTCTTCAAGTCCAAGAAGTGAGATTACAACAACAATTTCCTAGATTTCATGCATAAATGTAAGGAAATCTAAAAAAGGTCTTACAGTTCAAAGTGAGCAGTGACAGAATCTTACTGTACATGTCACTGTGCGTAGTTTTCTCACAAAGCCTCCTGGAACCATACTGGGGAACCTGATCTGCAACTCTCTACTGTCTCAGTCTGGTGGTACTTTGCCAGATATCCTTTCCCACTATCTCACTTTTGGGGTGTGTACCTTTCATTGTACATACCAGGAGGGAAACTGGGGCATCAGTGAGAAAAGTATATTTGAAGTGTTGCTGCACGGAAGGATTCAAACACTCAGCTGTGACAAAAAGCCTCCGAAACATTTTACTCCCTAAGTGCTTGTTTTAAACAGTACTACCGCCCTCCCAAGATCAATTTCCTGCTCTCCGTGTGACCTTCAAAATCATTTATATCCCTAAACTCATACTTGGAAAATTTACCAGGCAACTTACCATTCGAGCAGTTGTTGACATACTGTCCCACAGCCAGGGGGTTTTGTGGGCAGGCTGTGAGCCAACTCTCATCACTCATTTGAAAAGGGCCAAGTTGATCTCTTCTGCTGCAAGACCTGAAATGCCCAACAGCATTAGCATGGATCATGGCTCCTTCTCCTAACAGGTTATCTTACTGCCTCTGTAGGAATGGCCACAGTCACTGCAGAAAGTCACAGCTGCCCAACCCACCTGGAGTGGAGAGCATGGGCATAGACCAACACCTCCCACTACTCTGTGGTGTCCTTCAGACTCTGGTGGAAGAACCTGCACAAAACTACCACACACTTCTCCATAAATCAGTACCTAACCTTACCACTACGTGTCAACAGCTTTCACTCATCTCTAAAAATGCAAAACCTCATTACAATATCAGCTTTAAACTCATTCCAGAAATTAAAATCTGGTATTAGTAGGTATTAATATTCAAACTAGGTATTATTTTATAACATTCTCCTAGTTATTTTCACATCACATTTAAGCACAAATTGCAACAAATTATATTTTAAGGTAGGTCAAGAAGTTCACTGTGTCAGGAAGTTCAGACTGGACATTATGGAAAGATTCTTCACTGAGAGGGTGGCTGGTCACAGGGCTCCTCTGGGGAGTGGTGACAGCACCAAGTCTGCCACAGTTCAAGGAGTGTGCGTACATGATGCTCTTAGTCATATGCCTCAGTTTTAGGTAGCCCTGCCAGGAGCAGGGAGTTGGATTTAATAAACTGCAGTAATCAGGTTTGAACAGCAGCTCAGAAACATTTCAATACTTTTACACTACATCCTGTTCTAGTAGAACTATCTGCTGTACAGGAAAGCCTCTACATCAAAATGCATCTCACTGGTGTCACAGATGAAGACACAAGTACATAATGGGTCACATCCAGTATCCCTCACCCTTGTGCTGTTTGCATCATGAGCAATGCACGGGTGGATGGCACTCATGTACAATTCAGGGTAAGAAACAGGGAACTGAGCTGAGGAGTACCCCTGTTTTAAATCAGATGAGTGACAATCCTTTATTTACTTTGCTTACCTGTACACTGATCTTGACAGTCCTTTATCGTTCCCATCAATAAGGACACCATCAATGCACCTAAAAATAAAGGGATTGCCAAGGGACTGGAAAAAGATGGGCTCATGCTTTCTGTATACTGTACCTGTTGCAAGACAGATATTATTCAGAAGAAAATAAGTTAACTGTCAGAATGGGCTTTCAGTCCCCTCCACACAGAAATTCAAAGGAGAGACAGTGGGTAAAAGAGAAGTCCCTTCTCACTTAGTGACATTGACATCTGTAAACGTATAAGCTCTCAGACACAACTTTTTGGGATGTAAAAAAACCCCCACCCAACTAAATGAACTGATATATTACAAAGAGAGAAGCCTCAAAGGAAAACATAGAATGCCTGGACCGAATATCTTTGGGAGAGGGAGATAAATCCTCACAGCCAACTAGTGTGCTTCAGAGATGAAAACATCAGATGATATTTGTTCAGGAAAACACAGCTTAAGATACTAACCTGTTTTGTTACTACTGTGTCAGGACTCTGGAAAACACACACAGATTCAGCAAAGAATCTGAAACACCTCCCTCCATTACCCCAGGAATTTTGTTTGGTTCAGGAGATGAAAAATGACATACCAAAAACAAATTATTTCAGCAGACTGTTATTTCCCAAATCTGGGGAGAGGATTTAACCTGCCATGACTTTCAAGCACAGAAAAGCAGCAGCTGACTGGGTTGCCATTTTTCATTAAACCATTGTGCTGCATCACTCACACCCTCTACACCTTCAGCACCTCTCTGCAGAAACCCTGCACTGCAATCTCACGAGGAGCCAGGCAAAGGCCACGGGCAGGCTGCAGCCCCTGTACTCAGGGTCCCAGTCCCAGCCTGGCAGGCTCCTTCATTACCCTGGAAAGGCATTGCTACAGCACATCCTCTTGTTTTGCTAGGAGAGCTGCTACAGGAGACTCTGAACAAGCCTCCACTCACACCCAGTGTGTGCCTGAAGTTTGAAGTGAGGTGCAGAAGTGGCAGGCTCTCTCACTGTCACTGGACAATTAGTCAGTTCACTAATTGAGTAATCAATGGCAATGGCCAGGCACTGCACTGCCCGGTGAATGCCTGGGCTGCTCCTGGTCCCACACGGCTGGCACAAGCCAGAGACCACAGGGGATGGTTCTGCTGGCAGATGAAACAGAAACAAACCCAAAGCAACTCAGCAGAGCTGCTAGCTTGGCCATACTGATAGAATTACAAACCTTTTTTTAGAAATGTATGCAAATACAGTTCCAAGAAACGAGGAACAGAGAAGTATTGATTTTTCCAAATATACTTCATGGAATAAAGTTCTTCTAAGTGAAGGTTTTATTTTCATTCTGCATTTTGTACTTCTGCACTTGGAAGAAGCTCATGTAATTGCCTACTGACCTGTGTGGAGATCTCAAAACTTCTTTTTTTCAGATCCTGAACCAAAATGGAAATCCCAAGGAATTAAACTGTACTGTTCATCTACTTTAAATCTCTCCCATGCATTTACATTTAAAGAATGTGGAACAAGTTTTTGCAGCTGCTAGAAAATCAGGTCTTAAGAAGCAAAATTTTTTTCATAAACAAAATTATCCTTCCCAATACTGTCTTTTGTATTTCCAAAGTAATTCTAGATAATTTTATAAATATTCTCAAGCAGCCTAACTGGTGATTTTGCTAAGGAGTGACAGAAAGAAAACCCATAAAATAAAAATTAGTGTCGGTGTTTGACATTTCATGATCAAATGGTTACAAGTCCCATTTAACTTAATCAAAAATAAGAACATTCCATTACCAGGATACATAGACACAACTGTCCCCTTCGGCACAAAACCTTTGGTAACAAAGACTCCAGTTCCAGCAGACACCAGGGAGCTCTGGTCTCTGCTAACAGTGAACCCAAGTGTGTTAAACAAAACTTCCTCAGGAGTAAACAAGTGCTGACCCTGATGGTTACAGGAAATTACTTTCGAACGCTTCTGCTCCACAGTAAGTAATTCCAGATATTGACACTTGACTTCTGGAAGTAAGGCCAGAATATCTGCTTGTCTACTGAAGTCATTTATGAACAGAGCTTTAAATGTTTTCAGTAGAGTCTCAAAGACGTCTTCATCGGCAACAATTTTGTCTTGAGAGCTTTCAGGAACATATCGAAGGGTCCTGCAAGGAAAATAAATTATTTTAAAATTAGAAACATGTATTACTCTTTTTTCTAAACGGAGAAGAGCCACTTTGTAGCACCAGTAACTGATACATTGTTGTTTTAGAAAAGCCCAAGTTTTTTTCATGCTTGTTTGAGCATATTCTTAACACTAAAAAAGTCTGCTCAGTTAAAACCAGTACCTGTTCTACTCTAAATCACCTCCAAGCATTTATCATAACTGGATTAAAACCTACTGAACTCTCAGTGAAAAAGGCACCCAAAATAAAACATAATTATCATAATGTTTGTTTAAAAAATTACAAACAATTAATTACATTTTAAACGAGGCAAGACAAATACTACGTGGGCAAGGAAGGTTTTAATTTAGTTCGTTATTTTGTTACTTATAACCATGTCATAATAATTTAAATTCAAACACTACTTTTACGACTAAAATAGGGCATACACATTTTACCAACAAGAAATTATCTTCCTTCCTTCCTTCCTTCCTACCCTCCTACCGTTTTATTCCTACCGTTTCAAGGTATCGAACTAAGAATTATATGTCAGCCAACGGGGGGACCAAGGCTGAAGCACTTCTGAGTGACAAACCCGAGTGAGCTCCTGCGGCGCCCCAGACCACCCCGACGAGGGGCAGCGGGGTCTGGGGCCCGGGTCCTTCCCCCGCGCCTCACCTGCGCTGGCGGCGGAGGTTGAGGGCGAGCCAGGGCACGAAGCGGTACCGATAGGATCGCCAGCGCCGCCGCAGCTCCCGCAGCATGGCGGCCGCCCCGTCACGGCCCGGCACCGCCTCCCGCCGAGCCCCGCCCCCGCCATCCGGGACAACCAATCCGCGCTCCGGACACACGCCGGCGCGTTTGTATCCTGAGCTGCCATTGGCTGCGAGCAGCCGGCTGGGCGGCCGGGCCGCGACGGGAGAGCCCCGGGGGCCGAGAGCTCCTGGGCGCACAGTGAGGGACGTAAATACACACACTTCTCTCGGAACAGTGTTACATTTCATCTTCTGTGTTGTACCGACCAATCCCAAAAGACAAGATCGGATCAAACGGTGGTTTAAAAAATATCTAGAAGCGGCCATTGAAGACCACTCCTAACACTGTCAGATCACCCCTCCAAAATCATCCAGTGCCGGCTTCTAGCGATGCTAAGGGCTGTTAATGCCTCAGATGGTCACAGAACGAATTAGGTTGGAAAAGACCTATGACCAAACACCGTGAGTACCACTGTTCAATCTTCCCTTAAACATCTCCAGGGACAGTGACTCCACCACCTCCCTGGGCAGCCCATTCCAAAGTTTAATCACGCTCCCTGTGAAGAAATTCCTCCTAATACTCAACCCAAACCTTCTGCACAGCAGCTTAAGGCCACATTCTCATGTCCTGTTGCGTGGGAGAAGAAGCTGACATGCACCTGGCTCCAACCTCCTTTCAGGCAGGTCACATCTGAATTTTTTCTTCTCCAGGCTGGGCCCATCCCCACCCCAGCTCCCTCAGCTGCTCCTTCTAAAACTTGTAATCCAGAGTTGTGATCCAAAAAGAGTGGCTCAGTTACAGACATGAGACCCATTACAGCTCTGTCTACTGTTTTAGCTAGTATTTGGCTGTGGTAACAATGAGACACATGTTGTACTTTGTAGCATCATAAGCTACTGTAGATTTAAAGATACTTCCCACTGACTGATGTACAGCAAGCAGCAACATCAAAGTAACAGACAGAGAGAGATACAAAATCATGAGCGTTTACAAACGGGCATAAGCCCTTTTGGTGCCACATTCTAGCATCACTTATCTCTAAGGTAATTTTAAAAAAAAATCTAGTGAGGAAAACAATCCCTCAGCAATTAGTCTTAAAAAATTAGCCCCAAATCATTCTCTACAAACCACTACAGGTATAAGATAAGGGTACTATTATCATTTTTGGCTACTGTTGTCCTTTGGCCGCTTGGATACCTAATTCCATCTTTGGGTGCTGCTCCTTTAGCTGCAGTTTTAGTTTACACCGCCAAGGAACTGGGAAAATAAGAACACGTATGCATGTGTTTTATCCAGAAAGCAGTTTAAAAAATGTGGAGCGTTTGAGAATTGGCTTTGGAGTAAACAGAGAAATCAGGCCTGAAAATACTCTAAGGGGTTATACCCCCTCCTCTGGACCTGAAATTTTGACAAGGGTTTAGGAATTTGAGACAGGCCCACCAAAGCAATGTAACTATCAGAATTAACTTACCATTTAAGAGCTTTACAAATATTTAAAGTTGTGCCTTGATTTATTTCATGATCACTTTAATTCTATTGTTGGCCTGCCTCATCTTTTCCAAGAACAGGAGCTGAGTGACGGGCTATCGTGAACTAAAGAAATTGAGGGAAAATGCAGGAAAAGGCACAGTGGCTGCCACAAAGCGCTTCCCTGCCATCTCCTGGTCTTCCTCGGCAACAACAGGGAAGAAAGGTCTCACTTCAGTACTTGCAACTCGGGTTTCAGCAGCCGTGTGCTATAAACAGAAAATAGCACACCAGTTCACCACACCACAACACACACATATTGTGGCACACAGTTATTGTAAGGCAGCCACAGCGTGATTCAGGCCATTAAGGAAGACTATGCAATGAGTGAAAAGTTAGTGAGGCAAATAGAGAGCTTTGGGAGGTGGGCTGTCAGGTCAGAACAGCCATGCACACAAGTTGTCCACTTTCGTGTGATGGAAAGACAATACCCAACCCTCGTGACACTCCAGCATGTTCTTGAGGCAGTCCTTAGCCTCCAGTGAGAAGCTGAAAAGATGAAACTCCATCAGACCATGATCAACACGCAGACACGTGACTTTATTCCCTCCAGAGAAGTCAAACCAGGCACAGAGCTCACCCTTTGCCTGCAGAAGAACTGAACCTGCCCTGTGCACACACTTGGCTCCCTCAGTGGGAGCATCTGAAATTTATCACCATCTGCTGGCCACCAGTGATCTCTGTCAGCCCTTGCTCCTAAAAAGGAAGCTGCAACATCACCATCCCCTACTTTAACCCTTACCATGTATTTTCCCTTTCTGATATTTCAGGTAGTACATTTTTCTGATTTGAGAAATCACGTATTAGAATTTATTTGAAGATTTCTGCTGCTAGTTTTTTCTGGTGAATTGATACACTTGTATCTATTTGCAGAAAGTCTCATACCTAATGAAAATAATAAAAAGTGCAGTCCTTTGAAATACAGAATGTGTAGTCATAATGAAGTCAGTCTATAGTTGAAATGTTTCCATTAAAAAAATTGATTTTTAAAATTTCAAAAATATCTGGAGAAAGACAAGAACTGAAACAAGACCTAGGTTTTTAATATATGGATTGCCTGAATAAGAAAAGGTTTATGTTTGCTATTAAAATCGTAAGCAACAGAATAATTTCACCAGAAACATAAAACAACTGATTAACTTTCAACACACACTTCAAAGGCTCCAGAACTTACCTAACCAGCTCACCTGAATGTTACATTTGTAGTAATGCAAAATTTAAATAATTTTTGGCTTAAAGGCATAATCAAGTGAGGTCTGTAGATAACAGTACTGTCATAAGAGAAATTCCTATCTTTATCATTCTTAAAAAAACGAAATTAGTCCTTGTTGGTGCCCTTTATCTAATAAAATTCTTTAATTCACCCAAGATGTGTATATATATGTAGGCCAGTATTCATTCACTTGCATCATTTAATATTAGAAACTAACTCTTGATAGATCAAGTGTATGAAATTGTGTATAAACAGTGAAGTGTACCAGAAATATTTTATTTCCATCAGTAAAACGTATGTGTTTGTCTTACAGTAAGCAAAGGACAACGTTTGTTCAAAAACTTTTATTTACTATGAAGACAAAAAACACCAAAATACGTACAAATTATACTATATAAAATTGGTTCAATGGGGTAAAAACTTTTAATTAAAATATCTTGATATATTTAAAATAACAAAGGATACAATGAAGCCAAATTTCTTAACCCAGAGATTTCTGTAAAATTTGCTTGCACAGTAAGGTGCTAATAGAAGTTAGCCCTTAAGCCCTGGAAGTCTTAGGAATCATCACATAGTAAATATAATTTCATTGTGAAAGTGAACTTTGGTAGAAGAAACTCTATAGGACACCTGAGGTAGTAGAAACTGGAATAAACAGCAGTAGACGTTATTTACAACTTAAGTACCAAATAACATTAAGAACACAAAAAATAATTACACAATACAATTTTCAGTCCAGCTTTGATCCAAAGAAAATAAGAATATTACATCACATCTCCATTTTAAAAACACCACAATTACCAGCAAGCCAAGGGAAATGCAAACTCAAACAAATGCATTTGGACACCTAAGAGGCAGTTTGAGTTTGAAATGTGGTAGGCATGGTGATCTACATAGTAATACTGATTAGCTGAGGTTCATCAGTTTATACAGTTTACATTTCTGCCAGAAACAGTATTAATCTGACAAATGATCTTCCAGTACATGAATTGGCAAGAGTGCATCCTTTAAAGCTTGCACATAAGAGAGACTTGGAAACAATCTTATTAGAATGAGAAATTCTAAAGTGGTCAAAAAAAAGTCAAGTACAAAACAGAGCTACCAAACTTCACATTTCAGTATTATCTTTTTAACTCTTCAAAGTCTGCCAATCTTCAAAAACAAAGGAATGTAAAATTTCCAAAAGAAACACATCCACAACTAATGACATGGGTTTGTTTTTTTTTATTAGTATGAGCACTATCATTCATGTAAACTTCTCTTTATGATGTTTTGCTTCCAATTTGTATTACACACTTTTAAGGTACTATAGCTTATTTAGTTTGTCCTGAGTCTTTGAAAATAACCAATTCTATTTGAGTCCAACAATCCAACTGGCTTCTGAAGAGTTATAACATGAACAGTATTTTTTTCAAAATGGATTAAACACAATCATTATTAGATTAAAAAAGATCCCCATTTTTAAAAAAGCAAAAGAAAAAGCTGCCATTTTCCTTCAGAATTACATGCATCAGAATCTAAAAACCTGCCTTTAAAATAATTTTAAAAACCTGTTTAAAAAAAACCCCCACAGCTCCTAAAAACCAACAAGTTTTGCACTACAGGTGAAGCTTTACTTCACATTTTACTTTATCTTGATCTTCAAGTCCAAGTTTGTTTCTTGTTAAAATAAATACCTTTCTTACGGTAATATTTTTAACATTTTCAAATTAAATTATCACTAATGGCTACAGTAAATAGATGATGTACGGCAGAAGGAAAACAGCAGGTAAAACTTGTTATCAGTAGAGAATGTAACCTCAGTTTCTTTACACAAAGAATGAGATTTGCTCATTTGGCACCTGCTCACACTGAAGTACATGCCAAAGTCTCCAATAAAAACTTTAATGGGAGTTGGGTTTGGGAGGCCTTTGACATGAAACTTCTCTACACAATTTGCCAGAAGAAACTGCTATATGAAAAAAAAAAAGGCTCAACAACTTCTAGCATGGTTCAGAGTAGGTTGCTTTATACAGAACAATCTTGTTTATTAAATAACCTATACTACCAGAGCCTTCAACATATCTTTGTTGAAGGTGGCATTTTATCCCAGATTTTCAGCAAATCTGGTTTTAAAACTCTTGTGTCAGGAAAATATTCCATGACACAGCTTGCATCTTTTTTTCTAAAGACTATTTTAAAATATCCCCTTTTCATGAAAGTTAAAAATACAAAAACAAACTTTGATTTCAAAAGAAATTACATGGCCAGCAGTAAATGCACAGTGAACCATGAGTGCCTGCTCTTACTTTATAGGAAGGCATATGCTTTTTTTAAAGTTTCCATCAATATTTGGATTTTTTACTCAGAGAACATCATGTAATTAAAACAGACAGATACAGAATGTCCTTTTAACCACTACTGAAAACTTACTAATTGCAGAGCATCTACATGTGAAATTGAACAGTGATTGCTATATTAAAATAGATCTTGAGCCTCTCAGCTTCTAATATTGCTGAAAAAGTGCTCTAAATAAAATAAAAATCACTTACCTGCTAAATAATCATGCAGAATTAAGGAAAAATGTTTTTATGTAGAGCCAGATGTTTGAAAAGGCACAGTTTACAAATCTCTGCATGAATTGTCAAATGTTGCATACTGAGCTTAGGTAAAGATCTTGATTTGTCAATCACATACTTAGGTACTGTCCTCCACTGGCCTTATGTTGTCGATGTATCTATCATTAAGGCCAGCAGAATAATATAATTTGCTGCACTTAACTGCACTGCAAGACAGTTATTGTATATTCAGTAGCATTTTCTTCAGTATTTCAGCCTTACAGACAACTAGCTACCATGTAGTACGGAAGACTGGGTGTTTCAGCAGCTCCCTCGAAGGGGGTCTGTCCTGAGGTTGAAGTTCTAAACACCGAAGAGTCACATCTTTCAAGCCTGGAGACAGATGTGTAGGGATTGATGGAGCAGTAGTTGCACTGGCGATCTGAACACAGGGAAATAACTTTTTAGAAGTCAGTGATTAAGCTCCCCCTTCTACCCCAGAATAATTCTACAAACTGATGATTTCAGCTGATGAGTTAGATTTATGAACTGTTCACCATTCAGCATTTCCCACTGCAGTTTGAAGATTATATTACTACATTCAGTTTATTGTTCTTATACCTGTTGCTTTTTAGTTTGACTCCCTCCTGATACTTTTCCTCTAGAAGTTCTTCTCACACCAAGATCCTGCAGTGATCATCTCTGAGCAGGCCAGAGGAAAAGCTCCTACAGCACACATCTGAACATTCTTTAGTCTACTAGCTGCCTTCACTACCTAGCAGGAGTCACCAGGGAGAGAGATTAAACTGGGCAATGTTACACTAAAAGTTAAACTTGGTGTGCTTTCTTGCACTGCCTTTACTGTATTTTTGCTACAACCCCGAAGGCAAGTATTTTTCAGAAAGACACAGATCTCTCCCAACCAAATTAATTTTAATTTTATCCAGATGGATTAAAGCAGGATGACTTGGAGCACTAGAGTGGCACCATCAGATTCACAGAGACAGAGCCAAGACAATTACATCCGTCAGCACAAGTCATTTTACTTAGAACATATCTGAGTACTGCTCTGCAATGTCTGTTTTCTGCAAACACCTCCTTTACTTGCAGCATTATTTTCTTCATTCATGCCTACAGTTCAACTGGACCTTTAGAATTAAATACAACTAACTGATTTTAGTAAGAAATATGAATGCCAAGATGGGTGATCTAGCAAAGGGAGGGGCAAAACTCATATATAGAATGGCATAATGGAAAACATCTTTCAGCAAAATCTGATCGTGGAACATTAGGCTTTTACAAAAGGACTTTCCCCACTGTGAAATATGAATACATACACGAACAGTTTATGGTACAAAAAGCTTCTGTATTTCACAGCATTGTAAGAAGGTTCAAATCCCAGTCTTCTGCCTAACTTAAGGTCAACCCTACTCCTAATTTTTTTTTAAGCCTGTTACATTATATTTTCATATCTTAGAACAGACCTTTTTGAACAACCTAGTCTAATGGAAGGTGCCCCAGCACATGGCTGGGAAGGTAGAACTAGATTACCTTTAAATTCCCTCCCAATACAAACTGTTCTACAATTCTATTATTTTGAGTATCATGTATTTTATATATATATATATATTTTGCTATCAGTTTGTTTGGTTTTTTTAAAGAACCAAGTATGATTAGATTGGTACCAGTACTGCTTCTGTACTAACAGCGCCAACATAAAAAAAAAAATCTATTGCCACCACCCCTGCCACATACACACTTTTCTAAAATTCACATTGCTGCACACAAGATTACTTGGCATCTTTTGTAGTATATTGGTAATAACAAAATACCTCACCTTAAATATCAGAGCAAGATGATTGGAGTGTTTCTCTGCGTTCCAAGGAGGTTTAGCACAAGCCATTTCTATGACAACACAGCCAACACTCCACACATCACAGCTCCTTCCATATTGCTGACCCCTCAGGACCTGAACAGACATACACCAAAAATCACATTATATGCTTCAAGGTCTCTTAGCACTAAGTCATTTAGAAGTAAACTTCAAACAGCAAACAAGTGTATTCTGATTAACATTTCAGGCTAACAGAGTGACCAGAGATATAAATAAATGCCACAAGGTTTACACAGGTCTAGAGATCTAGTGAATAAGTAATACCTGACCAAGGGGTAAGCAAAGTACCTTGCAATGGCTAGCTTTTGAGCAAATGGTCATTTGGGCATTAGTAGCAGCACTTGTGATAACTGTATCTTGTAGCAAACTACTTAAAGGAACTTTGACAGCAAGAAATGTCATCACTGCCATGTTGGAATAATTTCTTATCTTTAGAACAAAGGCATTTAAAACCCATTTGAAGCATATACAGAAATTTTCTATTATTTGGCTACATGAATTATGTTAAAGAGTTCAAACAAACTTTTTGAAATAACTTTATAAAAATTGGTTTCTTACCTCCGGTGCCATAAATGCAATAGTTCCCAACAACTGTCCCTGAAACTCCCCAGCACCAGTTCCTTTTGATGCCAACCTGGCTGCAGCTCCAAAATCAGCAATTCTTAATCTATGACCTGTGCTGTCAATTAGCAAATTGGCACCTGTCAACAGCACAATAAAAACACTAGTAGTTGGCTTTCTATTAACGGCAAAATGATAAACAGACACTTGACACTTTTCCTCCCTGACTTCAAAATTATAAAACGGTTTGACACTCCCCACCCCAGCATCAAGGAAATCTAAAAATCAAGGATACAGTCTAATAACCTCACTTTTCTGTTATGCTTGAATGATACTGCACACAGCTTGAGGCTGTTTGAGAGGCAATCAAATTTTCAAAGTAGGGCAAGCACACAGGATTCTGGAACAACGCCTGGAGATGGTATAATGGAAGAAAATGGAGACCAAAAGCCCTGGAGGCTTTCATTGCCTGCAGCTCCTCATGAAATTTAGTTATTTAATTATCAAGCAACCTTGAGTTGCTTTTAAGATAATGATAAGCAATTTAAAATTTTACTATTTCAAAAAGAATTAGTAAAGACAAATATTTCCCATCAATATGTTCTATGGAGAAATATATCTCCAGTTAATGGAAGCTATAGTGACATTACGGGGAAAAGTTCAGTAAGACTGGTATTTCCCAGTGAAGTTCACATGTTACTCAGGGTACAACTGTATTTATGTTCAATTAGGATGAAGGAAGAAAACTCATCACCGTAACTCCCCGCATGAGAAATCTGGCCTCTTTATCTTGGTTTGTTCACAGATTTTACTATCATTTCAGTGTAAACATTTACATTAATTTAAGTAGCAGTAGTTTTAAAACTGTACAGCAACTGTAAGACAAAAGACAATTTTTCTGAACTGTTAGCACAGGTAGCAAATATCCACAAGCTTGCTATGAACATTTTGATTACTTTCAGTAGCATTTTGTGAATTTCAGCACTAGAGTTTCTTAAAAATTATCGGACAAACCCAGTAGAAATACTACTCCTCAGATGGTATCTGAGACAATGAACAGGTCTCAGGCCAAAACAAATGCTGCTTTCAAAATACTGCTTCTTAGAAGAATTTGTCAGTAATTCTCACCTTTAACATCTCTATGGATTATCTGATTCTCATGGAGGTAAGAAAGGCCACGTAACAGTTGTTCAGTGTAATTAATAATAACTGATTCTTTGAAGGCTCCATATTTACTTAACAAATGAGCAACTGAACCCCCTGAAAGACAAAACAGTACATTCTATGAACACTTACACATTCTGTTAACACAGTGCAACACTGCATCCTAAAACTGGAACTTGATATTAGTATTTCTAATTTGTATTTGTCCTTCCCCTACCCCCTAAAATTAAAATAATTTCATAGGCAAAAAGTGACATAGTTCATTCCTCAATTACTTTCTAAATTGAACTGTACACATTAAAGACAAAATTCTTCGTGCTTCCTAATGATTTTATACTTCCTTAAAAACAACACTTTATCCACACTTCACATTAATATGTGAACAGCAGAACATTAATTATTTTTCAGGCAATAGGTAAGTGCAACCTCCAGCAAGTATTCTCTCTTAAGATCTTAATTTATGTTTTTTTTATCATCCAATACATAGAACTACGCAGTCAAGCAAGGAAAAGTAGTATCATCTTCTGTTTTCCAAAACTGGTAACAGATTCTCAAGATTTTGGATTTCCAATTTATCTCTCAAAGGATTGTAATATAACCTGGGCTCAAATGAGATAAACCAAATTCCTGATATTTAACTACCTAAATAACAGTATTTCAGAAAAAAATTACCTTTAAAAGGTTTAACACAAAATTTTGAGAAAATATTTCTTGCACTACTTCTTATAATGACACATACATGGGGGCTTGGCATGTTAGCACTCTGGCCATAAGTTAGGGTACAGTGCTTTCTTTTACAGCAAATAAGTATATATAAAACACCACTTGGTAACTGGACAGCAGCAACATACAATCACATTCATAAAATTAATAAAACTACTTCTCAGAATAAAGAGATTTTCTTGTCCCTGCTCTATACAATTACGGAGAGATTTCAAAATTTTTTTACTTAGATTATCAGTTAAGAGATTTAAGATTTGAATTGATTTTTCCAAAAGCACTACTTACTACTTATTATTTGAAACTTACTTTTCAGTTTTTAAATGCCTCTGCATGTCACCTGACACAATTTTTATGAAAAAGCTCAGGACAAAAATAAGTGACAGGTATTCCAAACTTTCTAGCAAAGTTATTTTTAATAATAACCTAAAGCTACTCAGACACACTGAAAATGCAACAGTTTGAGAGACAGTCACTTCAGCTGGAAATAACTCAGTATTGGTAACTTCTCATTTAGAGTCAGAAATAGAATGAAAAGTAATAGAATCATTCTTCATGGTTTCCAACTGCTTTAACTGTGTGACAGGTTAGGTATGGAGAACTCCAAATCATAGAAAGATGCACCATTAACAAAATTGCTATGACCACTTCAGTTGTTCTGTAAGCAGACCTTTATACTGGTTGCAAACACAGCAATGAAAATATAAATTCACAACCTCAAGTGATGCAGCACTCAAGACTCAAACGGTATTTTCACCAGTTTTTTACCTGCCATCCATTCAATAAAGAGGTTATAGTTGCTCTTCTCGCATGTAGCACCCAACATTCGAATAATGTTAGGATGGTTCAGATGACTCATCATCCTTATTTCTTCCCTCAGTGCTTCAACCACCTCTTCTTGCTCAGATGATGTGTTCCTGACATACGTCACCTGTTTTGAAATATGGTATTTGGAGTTATTTAATTTAGGTACAAGTCCTAATTGTCTTTCAGTGCAGCAACAAGAATGGATGGTTTTCACCATGGTTTTCTTTTTTATGTCCAACCGCATCAGCTGAGAACATATCTCCATGTGAGACAGTCACAGAAAATTAAGAGCCATCTTCTAGAGAGCAAACAAAAACTTCTCCAAAGACAGAGTGGGGAAGCATTTCTCTTTTTGCCTCTGTTTAAACTAGAAAAAAGCCCTTTGTTTCCAGATACTGAGGAAAACAAAGAAAGAAAAGGCTGGAAATGTGATCCTGAGTGTCACTTATAAAATTTTACCAGTTAAATGATAAATGGTTCTTAACTAAAGCTCTTACCAAAATCGAACTGAGGGGAGAACTTGACAGATGAGAAGTAATGGAATTGGAGCCAATCTCAACTCTGATCCATACTAAATATGACATAATGGTATGCTGCAGGGAATTTCCCCAGGCATCACAATCATCATCTCTCCAGGACCACATGGATAATCCCACTTTTTCACAAGCAAATGAGATTCAAAGGAGCAGAATATCTGCCTGGTGACAGATTTTCTTTCCCTAAGCAATTTCAAAATATTTTATCTATTCCATAGGTATAAGTTCATTGTAGAATTGCTAAGAGTGTTGGGACTAAAATTCCCTCTGTTTTGTTACCACTGATTCAGCCCTAGGACAGGTCTAGTGTGAACAATTTACTCACACCAGAAACCTTCAAGAATCTTGACTGAGGCAGGTACCTCTTCTCAGCCAAACTTCTGAATCTATTACTTTATATAGTAAGAACACTTGCCTCCAAGATGGCTTTAGTTAGTTAGCAAAGTTGAATCAGAGGAAATAAGTATTAAACTATGTTTCCTCCATTTAAAGTTATAGGAAAAATATTCTTGACAGGAGAGGAGAAACTATTTTAAATAGCTATCTTGCAAATAGGGCATTAATTTGTAATCAAGATACTTGGGCTCCATTCCTAACTCAGCCACTGTTTTATGAACTTGAGAGACACAAAAATGCACTTGAAGAACTATGGAAGAAAATAGGCATAGAAAAAAGAACTTTTTTTTTCACTTTAAGAAGAATTGAAAAAACTTGTAAATATTAATACCACGAGCATAAAGTTTTAAAATTATGTATTATGTCAGAACACGACAGGGAGTAGAAGCAAGAACACAAGAGGTCTGAGAGAACAAACAAGAAAGTGAGGTACTTTCCTGAAGTACTTACCTGTTTTACAGCCATTAATGTCCCTGTTCCCACATCTTGAGCTTGGTAACAGGAAGAGAAAGCTCCAAGACCAATTTGCTGACCTTTAAGCCACTCTGCTTCTTCTCTGTAATGGTGTTTTGCTTTGGTATGTCCAGGCAGGGTTTCTGGTGTCTGCAAATTAAATTCAAAATCAATTCCAAGTTCACTAACATGCTTGTAAAATACAGACATCCTGAAGTGTTAGAAAATATCCAAGCTTATATGCATCTCCTCTCCCTTACACTTCCTTGAACTCTTTAATTACATAGGTCTCAGCTTAGATGAGAGCACCAGAGTATCCTGTAATCCACATACTCTATTACATGAAACAGAACTTCCTCTCTGTTACTACCTGAAGGTGAAAGGCAAGATTCAAGGACACAAGTAAGAGCACAACTTTTTTTTTCTATTCCTCATCTCACATCTAGTTAAGGCTTTAGCTTGCACCTACAGTAAACAGAACCAAAATCCAGTTGTTTTCTATTTAATTTATCCCTCCCATTTTATGCTTTACGTGTTATTACCTCAAAGGATTACAAAAAAATTAGCCCTTTCTCTATTATTATTTCTTGTGCTTTTGTCTATTTGCAAACATACACGTATTTTTTTTTCTGACTAATAAAGTATCTCCTATCTTCTCAAAGATAAGAAGACAAGATCTTTTCCCATTCTTCCTTTCAAAAATTAAGTTTGGTTTTGTACAATTGCCTTCAAAGTAGATCAGCATTAAGACTCAGCACAGTTCTACTCCTGCTCAAAATTTTTGGTTTTATTTCCTGGTTTCCCCAGTTTTACACTTTCCTTTTTGTCACTTAAAATGTTGATACATGACAGGGTGTTTCTCTTGCAAACACCTTCTCTAGATTTGTTAATAACATGGAAGGATTCTGTTAGCACCCTCAAGTGGTAGACTTTATATTCGAGTTCCTGTGAAAGGGTATTGAGAACCTTCATGTTTTCTATCGCTTTTGAAACATAACAGCACTGCTTTATAACTGACCCTCAGTGAGCCTTAATCTAAATTCTCATATGTATACTTACATCCTGCTGAATGATGATAATATCTTCACCATTTTCGACCTGTAGTTGGGGAATTACTGGCAAGGCATCTTGGGATGCTGACATTGCCATAGCAATAGCTAAAGCTTCCTCCTCTTCTGCTTCCATCTTTTCCTTGCATTTTTGATTATGATTTACATCATCTTTGTAAGTATCATCATTTTCTGCCCGCTCAGGAGAAAGAACTGCAACTTCAGACTTGAATGTAACTGTGCCATCACTCGTTGGCATGGAGGCCTCCAGTAGGTCCTCAATGCTGGAATTGAGCTCTGCGTTAGCATCCAGCCGGCACTTTTCATCTACTGGTGTGAACACTGTCTCCTCACTCGGTATAAGTGCACTGCTGTTACCATCACACTGTGAAATGTCATTCAGGTCAAGTGTCATACTGCTTTTCAAGGTTTCTCCTTGCTTGTTCACGTCACCTGGGGTGGGTCGTGATGGCTTTGGCCTGTGTACGTGACTGGATGGCAATGGCCTGGCTTGGGTGAAAACCGGCGACAGTTTCTCAGATTCTTTATTTTCAGAACAGTTTCGCTGAAACTGGAGAGAAAGTTTCCGCTGTGTTTGAGGAGAAGGTGAGGGGATTTTGCAGGGAACAAATCCCTGAGGTCTGAGTTTAGAGACATCTGTTACAGTGCCAGCTGGTACAGATGGGTTTGATGGAGACAGAAGTGGTGGGAATAGTGACTGGGAATGACTGGATGAGGGAGAAGAGTTCACACACTGACTGTGGGGTTTTCCTTTTGTTTGAATGGCTGGTTTTGGTTGCCCAGTGGTTACTGATGAAACAGGAAGTCCCATAGCAAGGCCAGCTAGCATGTCAGAAATGTCATCTGGACTGGCACTCAGTTTTCTGTCACTTACACCTTTCCCACTTTTCCCTGATAACTGGACAGTATTATTAGGAGTATTATTTTCTGTAGTTTCTGGAGAGTTATCTGGCACAGGTAGCTGTAGAAAGTCTTCATGTTGGCATTCCCCAGAGTGCATTTCTTCCATGCCTAGCTGAATGGCTTCTGCAATTTCCATTTCATCTGCTATTGCCATCAGACGTCGACGCATCCTTACACGGTGAGTTGTGCTTATCACACCCAACATATCTAACAGCTTTACAAAAATATGGGGCACTCTTGCTACCATTCTTGCTGCACTCAAAAATATTCTCCGTGACAGTTTGCCAACCATTGAGTGGGAATTGTCAATTGACTGCAAGGCGAAAGTTAAGAGGGAAACAAGTTTCTTATACCTATAAAAAGAAAAGAGGTCTTTTATACACTGATATGCTCTAGTTAACTAGTACTAAAAAAGCCAGTTCAAGATAATGTATTTAGTTGTCAGTTCTGAAGTAGGAAGGAGATCGGTTGTTGCACTGGTGCTTCAAAGATGCTTCACAGGTCAGATGTTTTTAAAAAGATAACTATTTACTCCGTAAAGCAAGCACACTTTCCACAGAAATAAATGTTATTTGTTTACAGAAATTAGAACAACTACTTCTTTTATGGAATCATCAACAAATACAACTACAAAGAGTAATATTTGCATAGTACAGAGAAATACCTGTCATCTACAGTATCAGCCGGCAAGACATCTCCACAGACAATGTGGGGATAAAATTCACCAGGAAATTCCAACAGAAGTCTGTCTATTAAACAAAGTCGCCCCAGCAGTGCTTGCCAGTTGCTAGACTCGATTTCGTTTCCAAGAATACAATTTAAGACATAATCAACACCTCCAATACCAATGGATCCTATAAAAAAGTTGATAAAATGAAGAGTAGGTTTTATGGAGGGAGTAGTCTACACAAAGATTAGAACTGTATCATCCAGAATTACTGACTGTTTGCCCAAATTAGCCCCCTTTCAAACTGTTGAGAGGAATACTGTTATCTTTGCTATGCTTGTACTTGATAAATCCCAGTATTATTTACTTGTAATTGTAATTTAATTGTATATGAAGAGTTATTATTACCAGATTTAAGTATTTCTCTCCCAACTGCCAGCTCGCCTGCTTGACCTTTACACATCTCCAATAGTGTTGAAACTGAAAGTTGACTTGTTCGACTGTAAGAAAGAAAAACCAAAAAACAGAACTCCTTTAGCAAATGCTTTCAAGGAAAAACATTCTAGTCAATATACTTAAACCATCATCAGCTAGGAATTATGTCTAAAATTATTTCACATCACTTTATTCCAGGAAATTTCTGTAATCCAGTCTCTGTAAACTACCAGTGTGACATTTTTACAAGGATACTTCCAGAAATGTAATGATTATCACTAATATACAAAAAACCCCCAAAACTGCTTTGTTCTCTTGCAAAATGTGGCCAAATGCATAAAACCAGTTCTATTTCACTGACTGCTTTAGATATTCTCTTGCTAGGCTGTTGCTGGGGGATCTCTAGCTGCAGTTTCAGAAAAAATGCTGCTTAGAAACGAAACCTGGAGAGACAAAACTCAGGCTGGTGGAGTTCTGCATCTAGTTTACAGTACAGGAGAAGAAATGGTTGGCCTGGCAGAACAAACACAGTAGCCTAGGACAGAAGACTTGGGCCAAGGGCAATTCACCCTAAAGAGTCATTTCCTGTCATTACACTCTGAGTTACAAGTCATAAAGGCTATGTTACTTCTACTACTTCATGGCAAAGATGTGTGACAACTTCTGCTAAAGTAGCAAGAATACTGAGAAGTACTTGCTAATAGCTCTAAGGAGAGTCAGGAGAATTAGACCAAAGCAATTGCAAAGGAGATGAAAGGAACGGGTTCATGACTGCACCTAACATCTTCCTTTACTTTAAGGGGGGGAGAGAGGGGTGAAGCCCTTATGAAAACAAAGTATACAATCACTTGTTGTCAAAACCCACATATTTCAAGCCAGAAGTTTGCCAGCAGCAGTTAGGCTAGCAAAACAATGATACATGTTTACAATCCACGCATTTTATTTTAACATGAACTGGTGTTAAAATAGCAACATGAATAGCAACAAAGGAAGCTTTAAGATATTTCAAACAATCCCAAATGAAGGTCATGAGACATCATACCTGTTAGCATCTGCACATTTAACTAATATTGTCTCTACAACTGGCTTGAGAAGGCGCTGTAGTTTAGTCCTCTCTGCCAAAGTATGACAGGGAGTGTACACTATCATGGCTCTTAAAGTTTTCTAAGAGAAAGGAAAAAAAAATACATATGAAATCCAACTAGCTACACAATTTTTATTTTTTTAAAGAGACGTAAATAAGCATTAAACAGTTGTAAATTCACTTCTACATAAATTGTGTTCAAAAATGTCAGTGAAATGTTCAAAGAATAAATAGCTTACTACATATTCACTGCTAGAGTTAGTCAACTCCTCTTTGAGAGTGAAAAAACATAAAAATAGTGTCAATACTTAGCACTGGGGCAAATGCCAGTGAAATCATGTCCCTTCACTTATGATGACTGTTTTGAGCAACCCACTTTGCAAGGATAGTTAAAAGCCATCAGTGGTGCTCAAGAAAAATTACTAGGATTCCTGATTGGACATCTCTTCTCCCATTCCCTCCCCCTTCAAAAATGAAGTAACTAGAATGAAATTAGTAGAATACAAGAAGTAAACAGCTACTTACTAAAGCAGCAACATACACTTTGTAGACAGGGTCAGCACAGACCATGGACAGCACACTGCAGCAGGATTCCACCACCACATCTCCTGAGATACTGGTCTGAGATGACCCACTAGCTGCTCCCAGAGCTCCAGCACTTGTATTGTTTCCATTGCTGCTTCCAGAGTTTCCAGTGCTTTCACCATTAGCCAGTAACAGAGCACCACTAACATCATGGGAAAGACGTCTGAGTGCCATCTCTCGTATATTCCAGTTTCGAGAAAACAAGCAGCCAACTAGCTCCATCCCAAAGACCTGCCAAGGAAGAAACCAACATTACAGAAACCAAAATGAATAATGCTGCAACTTAAGTACCTGCCAAGAGCAATCAAAAAGAGAAAAGATATTTCTAGTCAAAAATCACCAAGGCTGACTAAAATATGTCTGAAGGTACAGTGTCTTAAAAAAGATTCTGTGATAGAAATAAAACATCATAAATTATATGCTACTTGGTTCTATAAAAACTCTGCTAAGAGAATTTTAATTATTAAGCATTAGGTTGGTTTCCAGACATGGGTATTAACAGTCCTGAAATCAAGGTCTGGCTATACCAGACAAAAGTAATGGCAAAAATAAAGGAAATACAAGTTATCTCATTTTCAAGTGTGTGACCCCAAATTCAGCTGAACCCACCTCTACACTCTAATGGCTATTAGGTATTTCACAAAACAGAATTACCTGAATCCATGGCTCAGCTGAATCTTTATACGTAGAAGGGATCTGCTGGACTCCATAATGAGTAAGGTTAAAATTGCTATCTTGAATTCTTCTCTGTGATCCAACTGCAGACTGCTGCTGAGATTGTTGCTGAACCACACGGAGAACAGAAGGATCCACAGGACTTGGCAATTCATGACTACAAATCATGAACAACACAGATTAACAAATTAAACATCTGAGGTAAAAAAGCCAGCATATTCTCAAATATCAATTAAAGATCCAGAAACAGATGGTTTATCATACATCAACCAAATCCTCACCTATAGAAATCATGAGATCTCCATTTAGATCTACACAGTGGACAGATGAGTGGCTCTCTGTTTCTTCTGCATTCTTCTGCCCCTGGAATACAGCAACAGGATCATATGCACTTAAGTTTCATAGTGTACAAAAATGGAAGACAGCATAACTACTTCTAAATTTTACTGAAGAACATTAATTTAATAATTAATACTTCTGAACTGAGCCACATTCAACAGCCCGGGAATTAAAATATGGGTGCTTGAACATTTTTTATCTGCAGGAAAAAAATGCTTCACTTCAGTAAGACAATATTTATAAGTTATGAACTGAAGTTCAGGTCCTTTTCTACCTCAAATATAGGAAAAATTTATTTGTTAATGCAAACTGTAAATATTTATATACTTAATTTGATGTATTATATAAACATACCTCAAAATTCATTACATAATCCTAGCTAGCATTGTACGACTTTTATGCAATCTAATGGCAAGTCATAAGGAGCTTAAATTAATTGTTCTAATTAGACATAATCTTTTCACTCAGGTAAGAGAGGCTTAAGCCTCCAGGAACTGCTGGTAACTTCTCTATCAGACCATTGAATTACTAACTCGATTTGTGAACAACTGATAAAGTAAGGTGTATCAATAGTACCTGGATGATACTAAACTTTCAGTTACCAGTCATCACTGACGAGCAGATTTCTGCGTTTTTTTAATTGAACATAAAAGAAACAACCCCAACTAGTTATACTGAACTATAATACTTTTGCAGATTTAGAGTCTCCAGAACTTGACAAAACAAGGATAACATACATATTGACATGCAGTGGTGGTGTAATTTATTCCTGCAGCCATCTTCACACACAGTCAGACTCTCTTCATCCAGCATGCCTAACAAACAAATGGGGCACATCTGTTCTTCTTCATCCTTCATACTATAAAAAGAGACATTTGTGATTGTAGAAGAGGCATATCAGAATTCAGAACAGGTTTTAACAGTGAAAAAATACTAACTTCCAGTTTGGAACAGTCACTTCTGAGTAATTATAGGCTTTTCATGAATCATTCTCCTAAACCATGGTCGAAGTAAATAAGCAACCAAATTTTTAGAAACACTGCGTACAGACAACACTTTGTTGAAATGAAAGGGAAAGTCACAAAACACGTGACATCTTTTCAAACTAGGTCAGATACCAATTAGAGATTGAAAGGCCCAGCTTTGGGCACTTAACTTTTTTTTCCCTAAGGCTTCTTTAAACAAACCAACCTTCACTTTTTAATTTATCATTTGGGTTTGAAAAATTAAGGAATTTCTATATTTTGAAAGCTAACCATGTTCTTTTTCATCACATTCTTCCAAAGTATGGAGTTAAAAGGCAGTCTTTAGCCCTTTACAAGAAATTGCAAATACTCTTTGATGAACATAGTAAAACTCAAAAAATAAACTACTCAAGAATTTTCTGCCACTAACAGAAACTGATGGAATACATTCATGTGAACACTGACATACATGTTACACAGAGATGTTAAAAAAAACTATTTTCCCTTTTTTTCAGGCTCTTTCTGTTTTATTTTTCTCCACTTTCATTTTTAAATGTATATAACCGGAGATTTACCCAAAAAATTTGTGTAAACTTAAACAACATGCAATGAAAAGCACGGATTTTTAATCTTCTGCAATATTGTTTAAATGTGAAGAATTATCTAATTAGCCATTGCAAAAAAATTAAGTTATAGTTGGTGTGCATATAAAACTTTGCAGGCACTCTGCATTTGTCCATCAACAATATGTTTTTAAAATAAAATTAACTTGTACATGCATTATTTGTATACACATGTATACTTTTTATTTCTCTGCAAATGCTTGCAAAGTATTTATTCCTTGGAAAAACCCATGAAAGTGAGCTTACAATGAAAAATAATTTTCCACACAAGTGTGCATATATATATATATCAATTTGAAACTTATTTTTGAAGAATTAGCAGTAAGCAAAACATAACTACAAGTCACAGGAATTATCAGAACTGAGTAAACTTCTATCTCAAATAAATGTGATGCTTGGTGTTCTGCAATACCTATACCGCACAAATTTAGAGTTGCACAAAACACCAGCTTCTCTCATTGAATCAGTATTGCAGGGTGAATCAGTACCACCAGGTTTACTGCCCAACAACTGAAAAATCTTTCAACCTGTAAGAAGTGGTAACTAATGCAGCAAAGTTCACAATCCTATGGAAAAAAAATTTCCTACACAAAGTATCGACATAAAAGGAACTGGCTTGCCAGTATATAGTATAACTGGCTTGCCACTATAAGTAGTTCCAGTGTAATTATATATTTAACAACTCTGGTTATGCAACTTATTTACAGTGACACAACTTAGAAAAATAAGTAAAAGATGAAGGGAAATTAAGGTCACAATCTTCATGTCAGAATTAGAAACCTGTCTGAATATATTCATCTTACTATATGCTCATTATTACAAAGTAACATCAAATAAGGTACTCCTTAAGTCAGATTCCACTTCACACAAAACAAAGCCTCAATTAGATTGCCATCTTTGTCCTGACCTCTCCAAATGATGTACAGTTTATCCACTAAATAGTGCAAGCACAAATTACTTGTTAAAAAAATTAATCAGTATCTTTTCAAAACCATGGAAAAGAACATACAAAAGAACTCAAGTGGAAGTAGTCTGGGAAAAAAATATGAAAGAATAACTCATCACTTGAAATTCATAGACAAGTCATCAATTTATAGATAAGGCATACTTAATAACTTAATAGCTCTCTTAAAATAATTTAATCGCCCATTTTAAATGAAGTAGTTTTAAAAACATACGCTTGATTCTGTTTTTTATATTTATGTACGTGATTATATAGAGTGCATTTACCTAAACATTTTTCAGTGTATTGTCACAGGCACAAGCTTTTCTCCAAAGCAGAAGAGGAGACAAAAAAATCATGTTTATTCTTTTGTTAACATTTGCATTAAGTGCTGTACTTAAAAAAATGCACACAATAGGCTTTCAAAGTTGATATATGCTTCAGTCTTGCACTCAAGATTTCAGAAGTTTGTTTCATAAAATCCATATAAAGCCAAAAAAATTCACTTCACAACTCCACTTTTCCAAACAGAAGTTACAAAACAAATACGCCCACTTGGTACCACAGTGACTAATGTACGCCTGACTCGATTGCTTGCAAATGCAGAGACTTAAAGTGGCTTGAAATGAAAGCAGCTTTGAACAAAAAGAATGTAGGTGATTCTGAAACTACAGAATAAAGCTTGTAATTCCTTTTAAAAATACTAACCTGTTTTCTGAACTAGATGTAGAAGTACTAGATGATGACAATGTATGAGAATTTGACATGCGTGAGACAAACTTCTGGATGGTGTTACGAGATGGAGCTTTGATCCTCGAGCTACGCCTACTGTGATATTTCTGGAACAAACTCTCAACCTAACATCAGAAAAAGATAGCAACAGTCTTATTCATGCTATGAACATCTTGTAATTAAAAGTCATATTATGGAAACATAAACTACTGCCAACAGGAAAAATCTATTCATCTTCACAATAATACATTAGCAGTAGCAATTTCAGAAGTCTTACTACTAAAATGATCACAAGAAACATTTTCCACCAAAAACTTATCTGATTATTGAAAATAACTAACAGCTCTAAGTATACACACAATTACTTCAAAATACCCAGTTTTTTTCTTCCTTTTAGCAAATCACTGAGACAGATCTATAAATTTTAGTAGAAAATCACACAAGTTGAATCACTCACTAAACTACAACTCTCTACTATTTACGCAGTTATGTCCCATATTTGCAGGTAATTTTTTCCACTTATAGAACTCCTGAGACTGAACTACAGATATAAATATATGTTCTTGTTGCTTTGAAATCTAACAGTGTTCAGCATTTTTAAGATAGTGTCCTAAAGACATGATGGAGTGTATTCTAGATCATCATTACATCTATTAGAAATTGATTACCTCAAAATTCTTCAGCGTCTTTCTCCACAGCATTGGGTCTGAGGGCTCAAGCTGAAAGACCCTCAGCATAACAAACAGCAGATGAATACAAAATGTCCCACGGCCGCAGCTACAAGTCTGCAAAGAGAAGAATATGCTAAGGTTCTACTGACTTGGTAATTTTTCCACATTTAAGTGTACTATAGAACATACCCACCCAAAACCAAAAAAAGGTATTTCATACATAGGCATAAATGTCCTCTTGCATAGCCTTACAAAAAAAGAGAATTCCTAAAATATTATTCAGAAATGCATACCTGAAAGCATAAAATTACAACACCAGTTTTCAACTTATTTTCTTTCCCCTGACCCCTTTTTTATTTAAATAAACTGAAGCCATTTTTATGCTTCACACTGTAAGGAATTTATGCACATAATCATAAATCCACAACATGACATCAACCAAAATGAGATGCTTCTGTTTACCCAACCTGGATGTGTCCCAATACTCCATCACATTAGTACCAAGAAAGCCTATGAAAAAGATCTCATTAATTAATTAGGTATTTGAGGTATTAATGAAATTATCACACTATAAAGGGAATTATGTCATGTGTTTGTCATTATATACATCCCATGAATAGAGAGATGTACATAAATAACAAAATTTTAGGGAAATTTTAGCCAAAAATATGTAAGGCAGAATTCAGAGCCACTTGTAGGAATGAGTCTTCTTTCTTTTAAGAAAGAGAAAATGCAGACAAGTATAATTTACAAATTACAAACTGATTTTGGTTAGAACTTTTAAACATTACTTTATAGAACAGTGATCATGAGTTGAACTAATCCGGCTTTGAACAGTTTCCTGAGATTAGCTATGAATTGATAAAAGCTACAGACAAGACAAGAATGTTCCCTACCTGAGGCCCAATAAACACTCTGTATTTATTATCAGGGCTGTCTCCTCCAATTAAGAAGGAGTTGGGTCCTATCTGCTGCAGCAAGTAGAGCCTGGCTCTCATCACTTTGTTGACACGGCGATTTGTCTCCTCGGGGCTGTACGGGGAGAAGCCGTCCGGGGACGGGGCCCGCCGGGGTGGTGTTATCCGCCCGCTCTGAAACTACACAACGCCTCCATCATGAGCATCCAAAGGAATGAAAAACGTTTAAATAGGTGTGGTTTGTTTACTTATTTCCAGGGTAAGAGACCCTGAAACCTGCAACTACTACAATCTCTTCAGACTGTATGATTTAAAAGGATTACTTTTCTCCCATGCCCAGAACTCAAGGGCAGAAGAAAACTGAAATTCTGTAGCTGAAACTTGCCTGACATTGGGACGCAAAAGGAATCTTTCAAATTGCTTCTTATTTTCATGTCATTGGTTGCCTTAGCATATTACTACTGAATTATCAAATATAATTCAATCTGAAGACAATCAGAGACATTACCCAATAAAGGAGGCTATTCTATAAGGCTGAAACACTAATATATTTAATAAACTAAAAAATGCTATGACTACAGTTTACAAAAGCGAACACAAGTCCAACAAAGATCAAAGGTATAAGAAAATTCCAAAGAAAATTTAAAAAAAAAGATACAGCTTTCTCCCTTTTCCACCATGAAAGTTACTTTTAGATGAGGATGCTTTTGGGTTTTTTAATATTGTTTCCCCATAATCAAAACATCAATGGCCCAAACATTTTAGGAAGACTGCCCTCATTTAAATTCTTCACATTTCTAACAGTACGAAATGCATTAATGGTTCCATCCCATCTCAGATCTTCTGCTTTTATTTGTATGCATTGAATTTCATGTTAGGATGAAAGTAATAATGAATGCACTGTCCATCATATAAGTAAAATATAAACTGGATTTTAAATGTTTTCAATGTGAAAAGTTAAAACTGGTTGTTTTCTTTTTTTTTAACCTTTCTATTTCTCTTGTCAAGAGGAAAGGACCAGTTAGTGATGCTGTGCTCTAACTTGTGATACTTGTCTCCAGTTCAGAAGAATGTCAGTACATATTTTAACTGATACTGGAAAAACTTGTTTAGAACAACGGGAAAATAAAACAAATTAGTTCTTATTTATCCTCTAATTGCACTGTAAATTTAACTGTTGATGAGCATTTTTACAACAAAGTAGCATGTTAGACATTATTGCTCAAAATATACTCTTGATCTTATTTAAGTAAGTCAGTTACTCTTGCTCAAAACATTCTATTCTAGATGTTCTCCAGAATGCAGTGATAGTGATTTTTGACTTCTAACGATGTACATACATAAATCTTCCCTAATCTTTACATAAAGATAAATTCTGAAATAGAGGATCACAACAGGATACCAGTAAGACTTTTCTACAGGAACTTTGATCTCATCCACAGTCCTACCCTTAATGGAATATACCTGCTCAGAGAACTGACAGGCAGGAAAAACTGATTACAGTTATTAAAAAATAAAAAAAAAGAGAAAAAGACCCAACCAACCAAAAAAAAAAAACCCCAAACAAAAACCAAACCAAAAGAAACAAAACAAAAAAAACACCCCACAAACAAAAAAACTACCAGCATTTCTTCATGCCAATCAAGCTAAGAGAACATACATGTACTCATGACTATCTTTAGTTCTTCAATTATTTCCTATCAATAACAAATGAAAGCAAGACTGAAGGAAAAAGAAAACATACATGAGGAAATACCACACGAGATATGTGTGCCACTCAAGCGACAGCCTGTAATAAACTCTTTACATCAGCATCTTGTTCTACAGAGGAAGGACCAACTGCCCCTACAAGCAAAAGACTGTAGAATATAGCGACATTGAAAATTACATCACAGCTTGCAACTCACAGGCACTGGAGATATCCTTTTTCTTCTAACACCTGGTGACTCAGATTTAACTGTCCTAGCAGATGATGAAGAGGAACTGCTAGGAGAAGGACTACGTCTTCCTTTCTGTGTAGGTGAAGAAGCAGTGCTTTGTCCTTCAGCTTGAGAATCGACACAGAGTTTGTTCATTTCTGATCCATCTACTTTTCCAGGCATAGGTTTCACCACCTTATGGAATTAAACCACATGTTAAGATTATTAATTGGTAATTTTACATTAAAGCAAAGCAAATTAATCAATAGTTCTTTTGTTGTAATTAATACGTTATACAGATATCCAAATATTCCTTACGCCATACTACTAACATCTAAGAGGGATTAGCTTACTGATCGATATGCAACACAAAAGCAAGAACCTTCGTTTTTGTCCATTTGTGCAGCTCATGTTAGCTGTGGCAGCAACTGATTTCATTCTCAAAGCACTCCTATAAGTATCATTCATGATACCTCAAAAAATAGCAGTTTCCCCATCTGGATAGTAGAAGCCAAAAGAATTTTCTTCTCTACAGGTACTGTGCTTATTAAGAGCCATAATACTGGGTCCATCCATTCTACATGGAACCAGCTGAAAAATACTAGGGTTACTATTTCTTTAGCACAACACTTTTTGCAAAATACAGACTTCAAACAGGAAATAATTCAGCAAAATTAGGTGTGCTGTTCTTTGTAAAAACCACACTCATGTTTTTTGTCTGCCATACAAGCAAAACAGCTACACTGTATCCGGTATCTGAGCTAACCACTGTGCATGGTGCTGCACACTGTGGATAGAGGGGGTGCTCAAGCATAGGGAGTACATACACAATACTGCTTTGTTGCATGAACGCTTAATTTTGACACTGAGGATTGGAATATTTCAAGACAACTTTCAGCTTTCTGCCAGTCAGACCCATGTAACGCATAAGAAGAGTAACATCCCTGGGAATCATTTGAATTAAAACCAGTCATATTGGGAAGATTCAGTTTTAGTTCCACATTTCTCAATGTCTCAGAGACTTGACTCAACACTGGAAGGAAGCTCCGAGCAACACCTCAGGTAAGAGAGCAGATCCTCTCCTAGAAAGTTCCAGCAGTCTCTTTAAGATGAAATCTGAAAGGTGTTTTCTCTGCTCAGGGTAGGAAGAGACATCTAGACTCAGTGCTCAGTTACAAAAGTGAACAGGATAAAAGAGAAATATAAAGAGCAGTGAAAAGCTTTTTTTCCCTCCTACCAATTACAGTAACACTTCTCTTTGCCTGAAGATAAAAATGCAAATTCATGTACCTATGGACAAACTACCTGTGCTTGAAAACATCAAAAATGTCAAATTAGAGTAACTGAGAATCTGGAGCATCAAATGTTCTATTAACACACCTAGAAACCTCAAGGGAAGTGGGTTGGGCAAGGAAATAACAAGCTATTTAGTAACCCAAAAGCATTTAATTTTTTTAAATTAAAATTGTGTTATTTGACCCTTTGAGGTAAAGGGATTTGGTGCACTTTTAAGTATTTTCAACATTATTTCTCATAAGAGAACCTTATTTCTGTTCCAGAAAAGCTGTCCCCAAACACTTGCTTACTCCACCTGATGATCCTAACTTTACATTAGTGGTAGACAGGAGTCATATCAACCAATGCAACTACATCCATAGGTAATTAATGGTGATTAATTAATCAGCATTATGCTGAACAGAATTGGAACTACTCTTAAAATATTTCAAGTTTGATCTACCTACATTTCTTAAACAGCACTTCCAAACCATTTATGCCAAAGCAGTAGCCAAAAGGCTAACAGAACCCTGCCACGTGAACTCCAGCAGAGCTGAGCGCTGCCTGAAGGACAAGCGAGTTTGGGATTGCTCCTGGTTTTGGCAAGTTTTCCCCGGCCAGCAGCTCCCGGGGCTGTTGCCGCTGGAGGGCAGCAGCGCCACAGCCGGGCGTGACCGCCCCCGGAGCGGCGCCGCCGGAATGCCTCGGCTGGAAAACAAACAGCAACAACCGCGGGACATCTCACAAAGTCACCACGCTGTCCTGTCAAACACCGCGCAGGAAACGGATAGGAGCACCATAATTAAGAGTAGAGAAATTGCTAAGAAAAAGAAGTTTCTAACAGAAAGAACTTTAAGTGATTTTTATTTGTAATAGCTGTTACAGATACTGCCCTTCCATCCAGTGCCACTTACCACTGGGCCTCTCCTGTTTCTTCTTTCCAGCCATTCATGCTTCCAGGCTGGCATACATGTTGCCTTGAGTTTCTCCCTGATCATGCGCTCTTCTGGGCGGTCATCCATCTTCTGCAACCCCCTAAGGGTTTCTTTATTCTCCATGTCACGACTACAGCAAAGAAAAAAAAGTCATAAACACCATTAATTTCTGCTGAAGTATAATGCCACAGCATTCTTAAACTTTGTGCCACCTTATTCTCCCTCTCCTTACAATACAGCGGCTAAAACACTATTTCCACCAGACTCCAAGAAGCCTTTTAAGAGTTATAACTAACCCATTATTCTGCCACTTGAAGCAGAATACCTGTTTAGAGGGATATTTCTTTAAAATGCATGCACTGCTTGTAGCACTAAACACCCAGAAAAAATGAGAGTATCTTTGCAAATCCAAAGCCAATACAAAAATTAACCTCTATGTAGTGTCATGCCATTCATAAAAGGTTTCCCAAGTGTTGCAATGGTTCATGCATTCCTTGGCAGTTCAAGGCTTGCACCTCCATTTTAAAATAATTAATTTAAAATTTATATAAATTAAAGATGAAAATTTCCCATAATCATAGGATCCACAAGCATGGAAGTATGTGCCTAGTGCCTCTTCATATATTAATGCTGCTCAAAAAAAGAGAACTTGTAAACTAATACACAGTAAGTATCAGAGAAAAATAAAATCAAAGAACCCTTAAAGATCATTTATTTCCGACACTCTCGCTGTGGGCATGGAGACGCCTCTCACTAGACCAGGTTGGCCCATCCAACCTGGCCTGAAGTATATTTAAGCAAGACACAGAAGTCACAAAATTAAGGCTAGTGGCCTTGTGAGTTCTTTCATGACTAATGACTCAAGAACTATTAAAGTCAGCTATAACAAGAGCAAAATTCACAGCAAGTTCGTATCTGTAAAATGAATATTTAATCCATCTGGGCTTGTACTTTCTCACCTACAGCAAAGTAGTTCCTTGTAATTGCTGGCAACAACAAAAAAAGCAAAAAACACTGTGAGGCACTGAGAAACAAATATGAACAGTCTGGAAGATTTCCTGATTCTGTTGAGCTACTGCTAAATCACCAACAAACCACATTCTTAAGCAGCAGCACATGATCCCCACCCATCTTCTTGAAGCCAGCGCTCTTAAAAAATAAGCAAGCTTGATTAAGCCAACTGTCAGAATGAGATTTTGTTCCAAAAATAAAATCACAATTTAAAGAAGAAAACTATATAATTTAGCTACAACCACTGCTTTCTTCCATGCATTCTCAGCTTTTAAAAGATTTAACCATGCAGTCACAACTGCATTTATGTACTGTATGATGACCTAAAAATATATTCCTTGCAATATTCATTGCAATAAAATGATGTAAAAATTACAACTCCTATCTTCAGCAGCATTGTATTACTAAGGTCATCTATCACAAACCTGTACTTTAAAGAAAATGAAAAGTTTTTGCAGGTCAGGAGAGTACTGTTATTTTTTTTTTTTCTTCTCTCATTGTAGAGACAAAGGAAACAAAGGATTCTGAGGCAGGAAATAATTCTTCCTGTTCAGTGTTGAAACGTAATAAGCAGATGGACACTGTAAAGAAAATATATTTTCTTTCAAGCTAACGTCTAAACCTACTGTTAATAACTGATTTTAAATATGTGGACCTGTGTGATTCTAGTGATTAAGGACTTAAAAATGTTTATAAGCAGAAACACAATCCACTTAAGAATGTTTTTTCAGAGGTTAAGCGTTCATGCTTGCTTAATTCTAAAAGTAATGCAAGTGAATTTCATAACGTTGCCTTCTAGATACAGAGACAAAAGCAGTGGTAATTAATGAAATATAAAGGTATTATAGCAGTAGGTAGAGTCCAAATGAAAAATGTGCCTGGAAGTTTCAAATGCAGAAGAAACCACTGTGTAAAAAGAGGCAATTTTAAATTTTTTCCTCAGTCAAAAAAATCTGTTCAGAGACAAAAAATATTTGATAAGAACAGCACAGTTCTGAAGTAATATAGGTGCAAGTTAAAATATCATTACTCTATCTTTTATATTAGTTACTTTATGGCATGAACCATCTCAGTTGCATGAATATTTCATATACTCGACAGAAAACACCACAGCAGCAGTGAAAGAATGACACAGTATTTCATTTGTTTATAAAACCATGATTAACTTCCCAACTGATATAAAAAAAGTCTTTTAGAGGCCCTTGGACTTGAATTCATGAACAATGTAATACAACAGTAGAGGCTTCACAATCTCTGCTTGTTCTCTAAAAAGCAGAAGCAGCTATCTTCCTCTCATGTGACAGCTAAACCAATCTACTCTTGTCTGCACAAAGAACTCTTGTGCTTTCTCCACACGCAGGTGGGAAAGACCAACTGTGTCTGAAAGCTTTTGCTTGGTACATCAGTTATATTATACAGAATTTAGGTTGTATGTATAGCTGTATACAATTCTTTTCATTTGCAGAACATAACTTCTTAAGTGATCTAAACAACTTCATATTTTAACTCAAGCCTTGGCTAAAATATTCATTAGAATATTTGTATCTGCTGGGTCTGTGGAAAAAATATTTTTCCTGTGACTGCACCAAAATCCTACATACTGCAAGATACCCTCATCTTGTGAACCTGAACCTGAAGGGTTTGGGGTTGGGTTTTTGGTTGTTTTGTTTTTTACATGATCTTAAGGTTACTCCCTCATATATTATAGGCATGCTGATGTTTTTCTATACAGCAATGTCTAGATTGTCAGTCTCTGTGCCTCAGCTCAAAGTAAAAAAAAAACAAATCCAGAGCATATTCTACCACAAACTTCATCTTGCATTTTCATCTTCGTAGAGCAGCACCTATTTGTGATAGCCATGTACTTAAGTGACTCTCAGGTGGTGTTTTATTTGAGCCACAGTGCAAAGCTAATGAGCAAGCTAAAAACAAACCTCAGAGAACATGCTTGGACCAGGGGAGCCTTGTATTTCTCAACAGCCCACCTCTCTGCTTCATTAGGAAGCAAGGATTTTGCTCTTAATGTTTCAGCTTCTTATGAGCCAAACAAAAAAAGATAAAAGACACTTTTTTCTGACATATTTTAACTTTTTAACTTTGCCTCTCTCCCCCTTAAGGGAACTTAAAATATAATCTGAATTCTTTGTATTGGTATTTTCAAACCAATAGACACCAGCTCCTGTATTAATAGTCAAGAAGTTCCAAAGAAATGGGTCTAAACTGAGTTCTGGACTACTGAGTGTGATGAATACTGGAGTTTAATGCGTAAGATCACCGATCTGCACCTTAATAATTCCACTATTCCCTCTGGATTATTTGTTTCACAAACTCAATACACTAACATTAATGCACTGCATGTAAACTTTCTACTCAACATCTTATGCAACAGAGAAGGCAAAATGTTCTTCATTTCTGTGTTTTAATTTTGAAGACTTGCAAACAGCAACTGAGTAGCTAGATCATTAACAACTTGTTTTCTATGGATCAATGACTCAGTATTTTGTAATGAGGTATGCACTACACATGCTATGAACTATGGTGAAGTACGCAAGCAAATTTTACTTCTAATAGCTTAGTGAATTCAGTACTAATTCTGCAAGTATTTTTCTTACCAAGGTATATAATGGTATTTATAAAAGCTCAACTGTAGCTCTGGTTCATTTGCAAATTGTACATTTCATTGTAGTTCTCAACAGTTAGATGTCTTGGCTACTCTGCCATCTTATATGGGTAAAAAAGCTTTAGTCAATAGTCAGACAGGACCACATTTTATTAGCAGCAGGAAGACAGGAAAAAGTCAAGCTCTGAAATAGGAGTCAATTCGCCAAGAAAGGGAAGTTCTATTTGCTATATCCACAAGTACCCAGTCATAGCAAAGAGAAAAGTTATTAGCTGCTGACTTGTTTGGTTGGTTTTTTTTTTTTTCCTTTAAACATTGGTCTGAAACAATTCAGCAAAAGTAACTTTCTTAACAGCAGTACTCAAACCGTGGGGAACCATAAGAAACATTATGAACAAAAGTGGTCACAAAGCAGCTATGTCAGAACAATCAATGCAGTTAGTAACAGGTTGGATGGAAGGGCAGTGGATGAAAAAGAACAGATACTGCAGACATTATATAATCTGTTCAATACAAATGCCATCTATTGCAACAATCAAAACTGGAAGTGACCTTGGATAGGCTACAAAGATCTCATTTTGAGGATCTTAAGCAAGAATTAAGAATATGGTCACCCAGCTGAATGCAACCAAAGCCTCAACAGGCCCCAGGAACACCAGGCTAGTTGGCTGCCCAGCCAGGAGACATAGCACATAGGAGCAGCGCTCAGTGTGAGAAACAGGGAAAAAAGAGCTAGCCATTTCCTGAAATGAGGAAGTCAGCTATTATGTTAGGTAACTTCTTGCTACTAACAATTCCAGTAGTGCTCACAGTTTCTCTTTTGCCATTAAGTACTTCTAATGAAATCAAGATCAGTAAACAAAAAACAGAGCAAGATGGACAAGCCATGGTCTGTCCTCCTGTCAAGTCTCCTGTTCCTTCTCCTGCCGATTCACTGCTTCTGACATCTATCATCTAACCATATGTGTCCATTCTAACAAAGCAAAAGATCAGGTATGGCACATACTATGAAAAACTTCACAGGGAACTTTCTCAACCTGGTAGTAAGTGGCAGTAACAATAGAATTGAATGTACTACTTCCTAGAGACAAAGATACTGGCTTCCTAAAAGAGTTACAGAGATTTTAGCTGAATGTTACAAAAGTGTGAAATTTAGTTGTATTATTCTGTTAAGAGTACTCTCTTGAAGGCTGGTATGTCAAAAGGTGCAATTGCCAAAGAGAATCTTTCACTGCTAACAGAACACGCTCTAACTACACAGACTGACCTACCATCTCCAGTGGAACCTCACAGGTCCTGGTCAGGAAGGATCATCCTTCCTGTGAGCCTCAGTGATGAAGGCTCAAAACACCTAAGATGGATGTCACAACATACAGAAGTAGATTTCCTGCACAGATTTTCCAGCTCCTATGAAGTCAGATTCACCTATGTAAAACATTTGTTTTATTTCTTGCTCTGAAACCACCTAGCTAATCCTTGGAGATACATTACTCAGTAGGCACAGAAAATGAGTCCTACAAAACAAGAAACAACAACCTCTGTTTGCAATAGGTACTGAAATGGGCTTCTTTCCTGCGTATTTCTTAAAAAAGCTATCGGACCTCTAACACCAGTATTACAGAAAGTTCTTAGGGCTCTCTAATTCTTTCTATCATTATTTAGTTGGCCAGTCGCAGTCCAGATGGATCAGAGTGTACACACAGGTCTTCCCAAGATGTGAAAAACAGCAGTAACATTACATGATCCCTCAGACTCTACACTTTCATACTAAATGCTTTAGAGAGAGAATTAGGCACTTTATCTCTAAAACCCTTTAAGGTTATGTCATTATTTAGCAGAATTTCTAGAACTTACAGGAGGTACACAATTTATATTGATACAAGACCCAAAGGTAATAGTAACTGTGCAGTTTAATTATTTTGAGTTTTGCTTAATATACCCAAAATGAGATGATAAAGGTTCATATATTTATTACAAACTTCAATAAACAAACTTCAGCATCCCAGCAGAGAGCAGAACCCAGGATGCCCAGTTCATGTTCCGCCAGCTGAAGAGAATACCCTAAGTCCTGTCCCCATCATGGTGCAGCATAGCACTGGACCTCACTTCAAAAACAGCAGTAATGTCATTGCAGTGACTGAACAGGAGCTCACTGACAGCTATATGACTAGTCCACCCGCACCTGCTTACAGGATCTCAAGCACAGGTGTCAGGGATTCTTTCCCACTGATCAGCCCACCAGAGCCATCCTCTAGCTCTTACTGAAGTTTAAGAACAGATTTTTACTTGTTACGTATCATGTAAGTCAACTCCCTTTTTAACAGAATCAAATTCTTCACTTCTAAAATGAAGTTTAATCTCTTAGGCACCAAACTGATCATTTGCCTCAGATTCATCAAGGCCGTCCTACCTCAAATTAGGGGCACCAGCTGAAATGTGACTGGCCAACACATAGGAAGGATCAGGTCAGAGCAGATATGGCCCTTGCTGATGCACAAGTCTGAAGCCATTACTGGAAAGAGAATCAAAGATAGGGCAAAACCCAAAATACAAGTCCTTAAACAAAATTCTCACTGGAAATGATTTTTATGTCAATATGTCCTACTGTTTCAAGTGTCTGTCCTATTTTTGAAAGATAAATTTTTTATTGTATATCAGGTGATTGTCAGAGAAGAGTAAAATATTTCCACACATAATGCACAGGATTAAGAGATTCTTAGCCCATTTCACTCCCCTGTCACCAGTAGAGAACATCAGATATTTCATACAAAAAAAAATTATGCTTTGAATCAGCTTAAGATACTAGGGTTAAGCAGATAATCATGCACACTACATTCTCCATCTTCAGTAAGAATGGTGGAAATAAGATAGGATACAAACAACTTCAACAGGATAAGCTACATAGGATTTAAAAGCTACTACCTACTAAATGATTTCTGTAATAGTTACGAGAAAAAATTTAGAATGCCTTCGCCCTGTTTAAAATAGCAGAATTATCAGCAGATACCAAATGTTCAGAGATTACTGCTAGAAAGTTTTCTCAGCAAAACACAATCATAAAAATAAACATTGAAAGAAAGCAAAAGAAAAAAACCCCAAAGGCTTGCATATATGCTATTTCTAGAAAAGAAACATAACATCCTTTACAAATTTTAGGTCTTAATGACTGTGAGTCTGGCCTCACAGACGGAGACCAGAGATGCAGAAAGAAATTTAACAGGACTCCCCCTGCCCTTTTCTGAAGAATGATCTGACTGACGTGCTTTCATGATAATCATTATTTCTCACCAGGGTTATATTTGTTTCTCAGCATACACTGCTGACAATTACAACCAATTATTGTTTTTATCAATTACTTCTACTGAAGTAGCAATTAGTAATCATGAAGCAGGCCCCTAGTATTCTAAGCATCCCAATTTGGGGTTTTTATTTATGTTTTGTTATTTGGTACTCATTCTTTAAAGTGTAATCTTTATTTTTTTCCTCTTTTCATATTTCTTGTCTATATATTTATCATTCCAAGTCACACTGGGAATTTATATCATTAGTATGATACCATGATATAGAAACAGGCACTGAACTTACTAAAGAGAGGTATGTCTTGCTCACTGACAGTCAGAGACACATTCAAAAAGGCCTTGTGCTCTGAAGATTCATGCATACACTAAATTTTGCTCAAAGGCCAAAGTACGCTTAATGTTTCCGCAGAGATTTCTGACTGTCACGAAAGTTTTTCTACTATGCAGAAATAACATCAAAAATTCTTTGCTAGCCTATTCTGAGTAACTGCTGGGTGAAAAAAATGCAACCCTAGCAACCCTGAACCACTTATGGTAGATACATATTGAAGAGCATTATCTTGTAGCAGCAGAGAGCCACAGGGGAACTGGCTGTCACCATGAAGATGCAGATTTTGGTTCTGCAGATCCTTAATGCTCACACACGCAATGGCTTTGCAGGTACAGACTGCTCTGTGCTGAGCAGGGCTGTCTCCTTTGGAACAAGGAGACCTTCTGGTGGTATCTGTTAGCTAATCTAAATACAGGCCAACCATACAGTAACTACACCCACTTCAGTGATGGCAGCTTCTATCGCAAATGTTTACTTTTTTGAGACAACAACGAGCTACCATGACAAAAAAATTACATGAAAAAGGCATTCAAAACTTCTTTAAGCATACGGGTAATGATACAGCTCCAGTAACTCCTGTTTTGTCTTCTTTAAAATCAACAGAATAAAGAGAAAGTAAGTACAGGAATCTTACCAGATAAGGAAGAGAGTGTTTAGTGAGACAATTTTTAAAAATTAAAAAAAAACCACCAAAAACTGTGTAGTTAGCAAGCAGTGAAAAGTATTTTTCCATAACAACCAACCAGGGCTCTATAACAATACAAGAAAGCCAATACATAACAGCAAGTATACTCCTTAAAAATATACCACTTTTTCTTATAATCTCAGTGGATTACTGAGATTTTAAAACTTAGCTGCTTTCACATCTCACTTATAACAATGTATTTAAGTTTTTGGTAGTAATACGAACTCCTTACGAAATGTAATTCTTGATCCTAATTAGAAATTACATACTGTCAAAGTAAAAATGCAATGAGCTCATTTCCATATGATACGGATCTGGGTAAAGGAAAATGGGAATCTTCAGTATTTGCTTAAAAATTGACTTAAAAATTGCAGACTCATTCACAAAGCAGTGTGAAAGTATAACACAAGAGAAGCAATACTTTATGAGAATTCCAACTTGTCACCAGTGGCTTGAGGAAAGACACTGTTCCATGCAAACCACATTTTATCAGAAAGTCTTTGCAGTTAAGTTTTCAGATTAACCCTTTTTTCCCGAGGCTCCTAGGCACAATACATTCTACTGTGCACAAGTGACTGCAAACAACAGTATGATAAAATATGGGCATCCCTCCATAAAAAGAGAAAAATAACACTACATAGATCTAGAAAGATTCATCAGAATCATATTATATAGATAGATACTGCACTTACACAAAACATGGTAGCAAATGAAAGAGAATAGTCTGATTTCATCAAGACATATCATGCAAGAGGAACTAGAAGCAGTACAAAGCTTTATACAGTACTTGAGGGATGATGTAAGAGTAAGAGCTATTAGATCAGCTGATACCAGTTTTCCCATCTGTGAAACACTCTTAAAAAATGAAACTAGCAAAACTAATTAATTTTTATCTAGTGACATGTATGTAGTCCTTCTAAGACCAGGTTCATGAAAGAGTAGAAGTATTTGACATGAAGTGAGAAGTCTTAAAGAGACCCTAGTGGTGAATAAAGATGCCTTAATTATATTCAGATTTCAGTTGGCATACTAACTGCCAGCAGACTATTCTCAGCCTGCTGAAGGTTTTGTGGGCCACCAAGAATTGCCATCTCTCTGCTTATAAAAACCAGTGTTCAGAATGTACACCTCTACACACTGACTCCCTGCATCCCACTCTGACCACCATCCTGAGTTCTCTAAACCTATGGCTTCCTTAAATACAGAAAAAGTAGTAATTGGAGATGGGGGCAGGAGGGGAAAAGGTAAGGTGCACTTCATGCAAAATGTCATCAGATAGAATTCACTTAATGTGAATTCAAAATGTTGTGGGGGAAGCTGTGGGTGGTACCTGCACTTCTGCCTTTCAACAGTCCACCAGAAAATGCTTTGGCTACTTGTTATTTCTTGCATTGATTTTGGCAATTTTTGATTCAAGTATTTTTTGGTATTCCCATGCTTGCCAGCTTTAAGAAATATTATCTTTCTTCCAGGATTGTGTGGAGTGATTGTTTAGCAAAAATGCTTAAAATACCATCACTTTACTCATTATACCATGACTTTGCACACTGAAAGCCACTCTATGCGTAAGGCAGTACAAAAAGATTAAAAGATACGACCTACTACACTGTGTAATAACCGCAAACCTAGACTGACATTTACTCATCTCCCACTACTGCATTATTCAAACATTCTGGTTATAGGTACTTACAAGGCAGCTGGAACAAATCTGTCTCTAATCTCATACATGACTTTGAGACCACAAAATATATTGAACATAAATAGTAACATTTTAAAACAAGTAGCGAACACTAAGTAATACAAGTAATTATCATGTCACTTCTAGATACAGTTGGCAGAATGCTGAACAATTTACTACTGTTATCAAAAATACTTTTGAAGAGGAATGAAGGAAAGCTTTCCAGAACGGGATAGTTAATATTTTACTGTCCTCTAATCAGCACCACAACTGAGTAAGAGTAATTACTGTTCATTATTACATTCTGAGATCTCCTCCCACAGGTAAATGCATGGACTTTGGCGGGGAAGGAGTTACAATAATAACTTAAACTTTCACATACTATTGTTAAATAAAATAGTAGTAGGTAAATTTACCTATTTTTTAATTCTTCCAAATGAATCAGGGAAGGGGGAAAAAAAGTTGTGAAAAATGTGAAACTTATAAGCAGGAATAAGTACAGGAAACCACGGAACACAAGTCTTGAATTCAAACAACTAGAAAAAGTTAAACGATTGAACTGAAAAAAATTCCAAAATACTTATTTCAAAAATACTAACAGCAGCACTCCCTGCTTGCTTTATTACCACGGATAGGTATTACATTAAAGTAACTTTACAAAAGCGTCTTCATTTATCCTAACCCACAAGCACAAAAGAAGAAATAATCCTTGTCTTTGAAGAAGCAGCCTCACATTGCTGAAGCTACAAAATAAGTATGATTCCAAAAGAACTCATTTACTTTCTCACTGAGAAAACTACTGCACTGTTTATAGGACAAGCACCAAAGGTATTTTCAGCAGGCTTCATGACAACAGAATTATTTGGAGCCAGGAACATATATGTAAACTTCAGGCAGAGGAAACATGTTTTCAATTATAAATACCTTTCTCTCACCTATTTAACCTTTAAAAAGGAACTTAAGAAGCAGAATTAAAATGATGTACTTAAAATTCAAGTTTAGCTTTATCTGGGATTTGAGTCAAATATTTAGTACTAGAAGTCATCATAAAAGCAGCAATTAGTACTTCAAAAAGTGCATTATAACAGATCCTTCTTTATAACTATCTACCCATTAAACTTTCTTGCTTAATCAGAAATTGACTGTCACTATTCAAGACAAAAGGTTATGATTTTGTTATTGACCCATTAAAATATCAGTAACCATTTAAGATGTATTTTTCTTTAGTCACTTAAAACCAACAATTACTCAGGCCATCTTTCAGGTAGCTGGCAGCAAATCCAAACATTTCAACAAGAAAATCAAAGCAGAACTGCAAGAAAAGACTTCAAGCCATGAACCAGCAATCATAAAAATTGATTAAGAATTGCCATGAAATTAATCGTTACTAAAGGACCCTGAGAGGTTATAGATAGGAAGAAGTTACTAACAATTTGTGCAGTACCCTCAAGCACTGTTTCAGCTGAGATAGCAGCACTCAGTGAAGCCCATGGTTTTAAAGAAAAAGCCAAACCATTAACACAGAAGTGTACTTTCAGATTTTTAAACTGCTCTCCCACATGGCCTGAAAGACAAACATTGTGTTTGTTCTGCAATACCATACACTAGGCTTTTGTGGACTACTCATGTAAGCTCATCAATGCAATCCTCAAACATCTATCTCCCACCCACAGTTGTGTTTGACCTCTACAAATTAGTTCTGATGAAGCAGTTCTCTGAAATTTATACATTATTATTAAGCTTCTATTTCAAAAACTAAAATAATAATAGCAAAATCCTTACATGAATATTCCAAATATATGGAAGAATGTTGGGATGCTCTCACATGAGGTTCACAAAGTCTAAATATTCATGCACACTGTAATGACAACATTTCCTTTCTGCACTACTGTCTCCACACCCAAAGGAACTAGCTTAAAATTTTGATATAAAACATGTGGTCAGGCTCTCATGAAACACTAAAGCTTACCTGAACTTTATAGTGACATGAAAGCTGAATGCATTAAAGTTTTTATAACATTAGCTCTACTAATAAAAATTAAGGTATGCATAGAAGTAAACTTTTTCCAATGTGCCAAAATTAGAATAATTACAAACATTGTTGATAGATTGAAACCTCACTTAACCTCACATATAAGCAGAGAAGTTCCAGAGTTTCCTCAAGCTTCACAAGAAATATACCTGAGAAACTTGTATAAACAAACATCTGTCTGGAAGATGACATATCACTATTATACATAAGAAGTAAGGCCATACTGAAATTAGAATTTCAAATAAGTAAGTAAATTTGGGCTTGTAAAGGAACCCTTCTAAAGTAATTTTACAGCATGGCTTTCAAACATCTTTATTTGCAGACTTTAGTTCAAAACTGTACCTTTGCACACAGAAGCCTGCCTTTCTTATTTTTGCTCTATTTGTTAACTATTCTGTTAATCCTGGAGAAATATGCAGTTCCATGGTTCAGAAGTACCTGTTCTATAACAGAAACTGATCAAGACAAATGTCAACATCCACCTTTTTTCCTTTTTTTTTTTTTTNTAAGATGTCTTCTCTCACTGTACAGATTTGGAGACTACTAGTATAGTTCATGTGGTTGCATTTTATTCATTTATATTTGGCCCTTGATATCTTTAGCTGAGAAGTCAACTCTCAAAAACATCCTCAACTGGAAGTACTTATCCCAACTATGATTTTTCCACAGTTCTCAGCATGCCTCCCTAAAAAAACAATGTCAGGTATACCATCCATTTGAAATAATAAATCTAAAATAAGGAAAAGTCAAATTACAAATATTTTGATTTTATTCCACAAACTGATTAACAACAATCATTATAAGGAATTAGGGAGTATGATTCAGGCAGCAGTGGAAATGAAAATATTTCTGTAATTTACTTAAAATAGCTCAAAAGAAACTTCAGTCCTGAATAGCAGATGCTTTATTCAGATTGTCCCAGAATGCTTTTGTTTTTTTAAAGAAGTATCAGAACTTTGATTTTCAGTTTCACATGTGCTGTACTTAAGACATTTTGGGGAGTTTTTTTGTTTTTTTATTGGGGGTGGTGGGCAAGTTAAAGCCATATGGGAAAAGTACGTGTGTTTTGTCAATCCCTGGTATAAGTGTCTCATTTACGAAAGGATCATGAAATGCAAGTATTCCATATTCTGCTTTGTTGCCACCAACACATAAAGTATTTTAAAAATCCACGTTAAGCAGAAAGCCTGATACATAAGGCTATATGTACAGGACAGTATTTTCATAGTCAAGTTTTAAAGCAAGAGAAAAGAACTCTGTATGCTGCTGCAAGCATATCATATACATTTCTCCCTACAAGAAAACTTTAACATGAATACTTCTTTAATGCACAGATATGTTTTACCCATTACCTGGATCTTCCCATGTATCTATGTTCCTTTAATGCTGCCCCCCAGCAGCACTGGATTTCAGATAGTTTCCATACAATTAATTCACAATTAACACTTTAATAACAAAAGGTAAGAAAATGTGGTCTTGTTTACGGACACATCTACCCGCTCTAGAGGGATATAGCACACCTGCAGCCCCCATCGCCTAGAGCAGAGGGGTTTTCAATTTACCACCTAATACTGTCAGTGCAACAGCGTGACAACTTTGAGCACTGGACTGAAGGCGCTAACCACAGACTGGAAGCCACTGCCAAGTGCTACACTTCAACGTAGCTCAGGTGTTTGTGAGAAAATGGAGTTACAGCAGCGTGATGTGCACCTAGACTCATAAAGACTGCTGTGCTCCCCTGCTCAGGGCAGGGCACATTTAAACTTGACATACAAAACTAGCATACGATTTCAAACTGAAGCCACAGTTGAAAGCTTTGTTTTCTATGCAGTTCACTTCAAAATAACTACTTCCTGAGGTCAATTTTTAAAATTCATCATTCTCAAATTCAATCCATTATGAAAATTGTTAGGCTATTAAAAAAAAAGTGCAATTTATCTTTTAAAATCTGTCATGCATAAAGAAAAAGATGCAACATTTTCCCTAGTTAACTCAGTTGAAAACACAAAATCAATTAAGTAGGAGTGCGGAATGTTGTCTCAAAACTCAAGTACAGCTGAGAGTTTTCTTTGGAATATTTCAACTCAATCCCGTACCCATACATTAAAGGGGAAATTTGACACAAAGTCTACCCTATAGGCCAGAACTGAACTAGATCATAAAACAGAAAAATCAGAAATACTACATTTTTCTGCCACAAAAAGCAGCTTCCAGCAGGCTGCAACAAAGTTATAAAATCTTCCTATATACAAGTGGAATGTGACAGAGATATTAGGCATTTTTAGCAATATAATGCAGTCTTTAAAAAAAAAACTGAAATGAGTCTCAGGGGATGTTATCAAACTGAATGCACATGGAACATGTGTAAATTGGAGTTTCCAAGAGGTTACTAAAAGTTTATTCCAGCTGACAACACAGAAAAAGTAAAAATCTCAAGTTTTTGTTTCTTTACCAAGCAGCTTTCAAAAATCTGAGGAATGAAAAGAAAAAAGTTAAAATGACTTTTCAGAGTGTTCATCTGAAAGCCAACCTATTTAAGGAACACACCCAAATTTCATTTCTTCTTACTTCCATCTCTTTCGTTCTGTATCAATTAAAGAAAAGCCAAGGTGCTGAGTGTACTTTGTCAATTTGGTAATGGATCTCAACCTCAGACACAGACATCTAAGATTTATAGATTAAGATTCTTTTAAACATTAAAAACATACCAAGTATTAAAAAAAATCAAATACCAAAGAGTACCTAAAATATTTATACGCAAGTGGAATCTTGAATTTGCTGTAGAGTATGCTTAGATCAAGTACTAACATTACAACTAGAGTGGTAACAAGCCTAGAAACACTTTAGGTATTATCCAGGTTCTGAAAAACAGCCATTTATACCAATCCAAAGGAAGAAGAGGCCAGGAGCTATTGTAACTTAGGTAGGTAACCTACTGAAAGTAGGTCTCCTTATCTGCAGACACAAGGTCAGTTTGAGGAGATCCTATACCCTATCTAAGTTATTAATTTCTATTTATCCCTACTGATATTGATCTGACTTCAGAACCAAACCCCAAAACACCACCACATATTTTGAAACTTTATGTTGGAGAGGAGAAAATGGAAAACTGTTGGTCTGGATTTGATCTCCAACCTAACTCATGTGATACTCCAAAAATTTCCCAGGAAAACAAACAGGACAGCACTTCTGACAAACAAGCTTCTTTAACAGCACACATGCTTTGAAATACAGATTTATTCCAGTGGAGAAGATCCCCCACATGCAGAAACGGAATTTACCACACCAAAGACTATAGTTCTGTAGGATGAATAAAGACTTATTATTAAAATAAAGCTGCCAGAGCAGAAACAACAGTCTTCAAAAGCTGAAATCTGTTCTCCTTCAACCTAGCAAGACAGCAGGGGTTATGACCTTCAGCCACGAGATTAAACATAGAAAGCTTAACACTGAAAGCAAGTCACACTACCTTCTTTTCCTGTTTTCTGTTCAAGAAGTTACCCTCCAAAAATAACAACTTCCTTTTCTTCTTATTTATTGTACGAAGAAAATGCTATATTTCCAGGACAGAAAGGAAATACGCCAGTATGACTAAACATAAGAATAGAGCTTACAGAAAACTGCAGACCCTATGCATTCACAAGTCTCCAAGCTGCACAGTCTGTCACTCCACAGGATCTCCCCACTGAAGCATCTTTGTAAGTCCAAGCTGCAAGTCCATCCAGCCCAGCATCCTACGTCAAACTGCAACTATCTGTGTGTGCTGTGATAAAACCACAGAATAATCCCTGAGCAACTCCTCCCACTAGATTCTTCTCCACTTTCACCAGCCAATACGTGGCTTCAGAGTTGAATGAGAGGAGGATACCTCCACATGAATTTGCTTGATTAATTTTTTACCTGTTGTATCTTTCATCTGTTGGTTTATATGTAGACTGCACTACAGAAACAGAAGGCATGCCATGTGAAACGACCCAAGGTTTAAGAGGTTTAAAAGACACTGAGCTGAACTCCAGGAAAAAGTAACAATTGTGTTCACTCACCACACCACAAACCTAAAAAAAACCCCCTATGTTGAAAATAACTGCAGTACAGAAAATTGTAAAGATACACACTAGAGGTAAATGCCCATTGTTTATTTGACATTTGTGTACAAATGCAGGTCAGGGAACACATCCCCACTGTTATAAATCACAAAGACTGTAGGCTGGGGAATACAGTAAATGAAAAAAAATTACCATAAAGACACACACACACCTTGAGCTTCCTGCTTCTTCTAAAACCCTCATGCAAGTATTAAAAGAGTTGTAACCATCAAATCTGCTCCTGCAGGCAAGTCAAAAGAGAGGAGAGTGCTCAGGTATTCTGGGGTATTGAGAAAACGCACTCATCCACAGGTACAGGCTTTGCTTTCCTTATTTTTGCTTTGATTGAGTTTATCTTGAAAAGGTCTTTGATTTCATGCCACACTATCAGCACTATTACACAAGAATGATGCAAGAAAATCCACAGCTTCAATCCTCAGAAAACGTTACACCAGAAATGCCATTACATGCAACTGAATATGAACTACACTAAGAATTATCCAATGAATTATTCAATGAGTAAGTTCCACTCAAATCAAACTGGCAGGGAAAAAACACCCAAGTGACCTAATTGACCTTTTGGGGATGGAAGAAGGAGAAACTGTAGAACTAGAGTTCATGTTAAAACACTAGAGGAAGCTGTCTGAGCCCACAGACATTCAACACACACATCTGTCAATGTTATCATGTCTATACCACCCAGAAGAGGAGAAGAAAGGCAAGTTCTACTTTATGAAGGTTTTCCCTTGGGCAACTATACTAGCAAAAAATTCTTAAAAATAAGGTCTGTTTGCAAAATGGCACGTTAAAAAATTATTTCTAAGTTATAGAAAAAGAACTCAGAAGATGATTAAAATTACCAAAACCCATAAAAACAACAACAAAAAACCCAACAAAACAAACAAAAAAATCAAACCCCCCACCAAAAAAAAACCCCAACAAAAAAAGCTACTACCACCACCAACCAAAAACAAAACAAAACAAACAAACCCAAACAAAAAAACCCGTCAAAAAAACCCCACCAAAAAACCAAAACAAGTGTCCAGTTAGCTCCCTCCCAAACAGTAAAGTTAAAACAGAAACACTTTGTGTCCTGGAACACGTTCCTTTGGATCTCAGTAGCTCTTCCTGCTGTAGTCACTGAAGTTTCTGACAAAGCATAAGAAGTCTGTAATTTCCTGCTTTGCAGAACTATCAAAACAACTGTCACTTTTTCAGCATTTAACAAACAGACAAGAACAGATTACTGTACTCAGATGGTGCTAGTGTTTTATCATCACACTGGAAATGGAACCTCAGCTATGAAGGGAAGCTGGCAGCAGAATTTAAGATAAACAAAACCAAAAAAACCACCTCAGATTTCTGTGGGAATCTACAATAAAAAGGCTGTCTCCTCCTAAAGCCTAGAGAGAATACGACCAGACATTGATCAAGAAAGATGCATTCTCATAATCTCTCAAACAGAGAATTCAATACACACATTAAAGTGGTACTTGTCATAACAGAGACAGCATTTAGACAAAGAAAATTACTAATGAAAGTTTAAAAAAGCTTCATAAGGACTTCTTCTCTGGCAAAGCAAGGGAACGAAAAAGCGTTTTGCCGAAGTCAGCTGAATGCTTTCAGTTTCTCTTATCTGCCTAAGAAAAAGCCCTTCGCTTTTCTTGCACTGCAGCTTGCAAAAATTTCTATGAAAAACAGTTCTTGAGAAGCAGATATCTGAAAAACAGAAGTTATTTCAAGCACTGTTAAAATATCTGAGCATGTTTTACAAAGTAATTTGATTATTACATTAAAAAAACTAAAATGTCCAGACGAAGTAAAAATACAGCAGTTTCTTTCAAAAACTAGAAGAGGGGAATGTGTGTATGACTTGGTCTTACATGACTTTTGCACTGCATTGTTCCAAACAGCACAGTACACTAGCAGACTTGAAGTACATCATAATTAAATAAACTTAAAAGGTATGATCAGCACAAAACTGAGTTTTACTATACGATGTCACAGTTCAGCTTCTCCTTAGATGGCTGGTTTAAGTAATAAACAATTTACTACAACAGAACTGTTAAGAACACAACAGGAAGTGTTTCGCTGGAGATGAGGACTTTTTCTTCCACTGCAGAACACACACATTGGGACTGTTCTCTATGTTACCTCTTTCTTGACTTTGCATCAAGCCCACAGCAAAATCACCATCTTCATCTGCATGAGTTAAGCTAAAAATAGTGCAAGGCACTTGTAACTTATTATTTATCTCGGAAGACATTTGTAACAGTAATTTTAAAGATTCATCTAGGAGAAAAAAACCCTTAGATCCACCCCTTTTTTTTTTTAGACAGTTGTTTTCCAAAGTTGTTTTCATAAAATGCAAATATTTATCCTATAAAGCTATTATCTTTACAGCATATGAAAACCTGTGTCATTCACGTGTAATACATTTAGTTGAAAGTCGTATAGTAAAAAAAATCACCTAATTTAGGAGATGTTACTGTGTAACTATTTCTAGTTTCAAGGTGCATTAGAAAGTAAGCTACTTATCCATATCCTGTGGATATCTCTCATCCACAGAACAGCATACCATACTCTCTTCTCGGTCCAGGACCCAATAAACAAAGAGAGGCGTTCATACTTATGTAACAGCATTAATTTAAAAGCAATGTTCTTACTAAGAAGAAAAAAGATCGTGAAATCTAGTCCATGAATGGAAGCATTATCAAAAAACTATGACGAATGTGGGGAGCAAATTATCTGAACTTTTAAATTTTACTTGATTAAATCAATATGTCCATCATTTTTCTCCCTTACGAAGGGCAGCAAAATACAAATGTATAAGAAAAGTAAGCGAAAATGTCTATGTCTAATTTAAAATACAAATGAGCAAGTGCCACTAATGTCTGGGGGTGGGCGAGGCAGGGAAGAAATTGTTACCCATTTCTTGGTAACGATTGTTATCAACTATTATCAAAGAAATTATCATTGTCTGAATGTTTTTCTCATTTCATATATTCACCAGTTAGTACAATTTTAAGCAAATTGTGATATTTTAATGTATACCCCCTCACTGCTTCATTTGACCATTAAAAGCACAGTTTCTAGTGTGAAACATTAAGTTGTCATAACATCAAAATATATTAGAGCTATTCTGGTTTAATGTTGGGATCTATGTATGTATGTACTTTTCCGGATCTCCTCGATAATAGACATTATTAAAGAGAATTCAATAAATTTAATTAAGTTTTAGGCTGAAACCTAGGTGTAATAAGGAAAGAATATGCACTTAGTTTTGAATCTTATCTTTGACAGTAATCTATACAATTGTGAACCTACAAGAACAACTTTATTTAAACTAGCATAGCATGAGCATCTGAGCTTTCAGGTAAGAAGCCAGTATCATAAGCCCATCTTCCCAAAACCTAGTACAGAAACTAACTACAGAAATATTTTGTCCCTCCTTTTCTCCCTACTGTTTAGTGCCATGAAGAACAAGTGGAAAACACCTTAAACACCAACAAGGCAAACACAGAAGTGGCCATAACTGATAATGTGAAGAGGTCCAGAGTTTCAGTAAAGCCAAGCCCCCAACTCTTTTCCCTTCCACATCCCACTGGCAGACACAAATCCTTACCAACACAGACTAGTTTCAAGGCTGTCAGAGAAACCATCTTGTCTAAAAAAAGGTCCAGTAGATTGATGGTTTGCAAGTGTTGTCATTTCACTTCAGAACTAACCTCAAAATTCTAAGCCTAGTAACCTCACAACACTTAATTCACTGAGATACTTTCTGCACTGTAGTTTTAATAGGAATTTCTGAACGCATATCAGTGAGTTTTTACTTCAAATTATTACCAGTTTCTCAGGAAATCTCATATAGTTTTGACCACCACAATGCTCTAAAATTAGCAAGGCAGTAAGTGAATTCTGTGCTTTCAAGTGTGTTTTAATCTGGTTTCCAGAGCTTTTCCACTTCATTTTATTTCAGGGTTCTAAGGGAAGGTTAAACTAACATTGACTGAATTTTCTGTTTCTGTTTAAAAACCATCTCATAATTTCTTCATGCAACAACAAATTCTGGTCCATTAAAATGACGGCTTAAAAAAAAAAAAAGGAAAACAGCAAACTGATTGGCTCAAAATGGTGGATGAAAGCCAGTTCTCATCACAGACATTTGATCAAAAGCACCTCAAGCAAGATATGTATTTTGAGAAAAGCAAATTTTCTGCATTATTCTTGGAAGATTCTTAACTACTTCCAACTTCAAAGTAATTATGTAAATAACATTTAATACTGTGTACTCATTCCCTAACAAGTCAGAATAAACCACATCACTTGGAGCAAATTGGCTGATAAATGCACTCTTCTGGTGCTTTGTTGCCACTGTCACCTTTGAAAAAAAAAAAAAGGCAGACGTTCCTGAAAGAGGTGTAAGACTACTAGCTACTATTTTCCTGTACTCTTCCCTTCCCTGCCTTTACATTAGAATAGCTTCCCAATTCATACAAAAGCATCCAAGGAGCAGTTTCATTTTCCAAAAAATGTCAAGCCTCCCAAAGCAGTTTCCAAATTTAGGCTTCACGTTTAAGTAACTAAATCTGTACTTCAGCTGTATTTAAAACCAACCTTCACTTTCAGCATAAGCAATTCTAGTTAAAGATGGCACAGTAAAGAAAAAAGAATAGAAGAGACATTCCTTTCCAGAGAACACATAAATCAAATTCCAACATGAGAAATTCAGGACTATTAAAAATGTAATTTAAAAAAATGTAATTTTTAAAAAAATAATTGAGAAACTAAAGTGAGATTTCTGTATGAACATTCAGACAGAAGTGTATTAACCTGGAAAGAGCAATGTAAAACAAGAATGTGTTTTAATACTCCAGTATTAAAAAAAAAAGAAAAAAATCACTGAATAAGAGATATGACAGTTACTGCGGGGAAAAAAGTTCACAGTAAAAATGAGATTACAATGAATGAGAATCCAGCTGGATATTTAAAAAAAAAAAAAAGCCAGGAAAAATTTGCTAGTTTGAAGTTATGGTTTCTGAGCCTTTTACAAGTACCAGCAAGCACTTAAGGCACAGGTGAGGCCCAGCTCATTTAATCCTTTTTTGGTTTGATGAAGCCAAACTCATCCACAACTGCTTTCTGTAATTCTCTATATACACAATTACGTTAAAGTATCTTCAGGAAGTAAAAATCTAAATTAAACAGTTCAAGAGAGTATTTATCCTTGTGCTTATTGTTTAATTCCTTCTGAAGCAAATTCTTCACTCTTTGTATTAGACTCATTGGACCAATCCACAGATTTTAAAGTGACTTAATGTACTCGCCAGCAGCCATAACTGCCTTTACTCAAAATTAAGGGAAAAGAAAACGGAGAGCTAATTATATTCAAGAACATGAATTCTTATTTGGAAAGACGAGATTGTCCCATTTGCCTTAATAAAGTTTCACAGGTGTTTTCTGTTTCACAATCAAGTGAAATCTCAGTCAGTTTTGTATTGTCCATATTTCCATAATCTATTGGAGGATTTAATATCAGACTCCATAGCAAAAAATCAGTACAGCCTAAGCCACTGTGTTGTTTTTTTAAGCAACACATTTAAACATAAGAAACACAAACTAAGACTTGAAGTGATAGTAATGGAAATCATAAACATATGGGAAATAAAAGCCCAGGATTTCACTGAAGCAACTTAAGAAAGGGTAAATTAGGCCACTTGTTATTGAGGAAGTATCTTTCACTCAAAGGAAATCAGTAACAACTGAATCTGAATTCCCTCAGGTGCTACCAAGAAACTCATCAGCACATGATTCACAAGAAACTGATCCAGCACATGAAATGGTAAAGCAGCAAGAAATTACATAGGTGGTTATCAAGAAGTTTGAGCATCCTGGCAGCTGTACAAGTTAAGAATTACACTTGTGATTACCCCACTGTGCTATTTCTCTGAAAGGACTTTCAACCTCAGTTGAAACAACTTGACATAGCAATAATTCTATCCCAGAATTTGCCTGATTATTACAATTTCATAACCCAATTTAATTTTATTTACTTTTCTACACCATACAATTTTTACTTCAAAGGAAAACAAACTGGGGAAAGATGTCCATACCTCTTGCAACTCCAGAAGGTGCTCCAGTTTAATGGCATTAATGGCATATTCAGAGATTACAAAAGGACTCGTAAAATTAAGGCATGATCAGACATCTTAAAAGTTTAACCACCATCATTGAAACACATCTGCAATATGCTCATTTTACAGCAAAAAGAATACTATTCTGGAAGACCTTTACAAGACAAATGCCTAAGAAAAAGAGAATGAAAAAGCATTTTCTATAACACACAGCTACTTATTAAATTTAAATAAACTATTCAAAGATTAGGCAAATATTTGTGATCACTTAAATTGTCACACTAATTTCATTTCTTACCATGAGAACTCTTATGACAGCAACAGCGTCTCAAATACAGGACAGTAACTCGGAAAGCAGCCTCACATCTTTAAGGAGGTGTGCAAGTGCTTTTCAAATCATTATGAAACCACAATAATATATACAAGTCCAGAAATAAAAACTAGTTTCCTGGACACACTGGTGTAACTATAGCTGGGGGAAAGTCTGCATGTGAAACGAGTCATGACCTTGTGACTTACTAATGGACTGTTTATGGAAATACTTCTCTCAATAAGTTAATCTTTTACTAGGCACTGGAGTGACCTGACTGTGAACTAGAAGCTGAAGACTCATGTCACCCATTGAATTGCTACATTAAAATGTCAAGCAACCTGGGACAAGCAAAAGGTGACAGAGCCCCAAGTCCATGCAGACATCAGAAAGTAAACATGCCTTTGAAATGCTGAAACAAGGCTAATTGCAGCCCAGGACCAGTGAAGAACACTGTCAACATAATCCTGTCCTGGAAAACCAAAAGCCATTTGCAGAGTCAGCCTCAGGAACACTCATATATGTAACACAAACTGTATCACTCTGAATATTCTGGACAGGGAAGGTCACCACTTTCAGAAGACACACTCTCCATACTTGCTTAGTATGTCTGGGTTAAGCATTAGCCAGTCAGTCATGCACCTACACAAAATTAGAAACAAGCTGCTGTATGAATATGGAATAGCAGAGTTCTCGATTCTTATTCCTTGGCTGCCCACTCACAACTACTGAAGAACTAATGCATTTACACAGAAAGGGTTAAGAATTTTAAATCCTGTAATTATAGATCATTTTAGCAAGCGCAAGTAAGTATACAGTAGCGCAAAAAATCCTTATCAAAAGTCGCCATGGTAAGAACTAACCACTTCCCTTGTGAGAGCCAGCTTCATCCCCTCCCAGTTATAAAAACATGCCATTTATTTGAACATGGAAAGGGAGTAACAGTGCTAGACCCATATTGTCTCATTTCCTATTTCCTTTTAAGTATCAAAATGCAGGTCTTTTCACAATGAGATTCAGAAATGCAATGAAGCATACACTGGGCCTTCAGGAGATAAAGCGCAATGTTGGTTCTAAAACAAACTTAAGGGGGGAAAAAGAGCAAATTCTAGAGAGCTTTTCTACCCCCACCCCAAAGGGATTATAAAGAAACATGAGGAAAGACTGGACAGACTGACAGTTAAGAAAAATGCCAAAACCTAGCCCGATAATAACTACAGTGAAAACTCTGACTGCATAATTATTTGTGGTTTCAACCAAAACCCAGTAGTCTAAAAAATGTTAATAGCACAAAATCCATATGCCTATTCTGTACCTCCAATAAATCAGAAATTTATTTGTCATCATGTCTGATGCACAAGTATTTTGAGATCTGGAGACAATGGTGTCTTCTCGACCAGAGATTAACTGACAATACTTAATAAAAAAACAGAGCCTGTCCATCCTAAGATGGCAGCTCCCACAACAAGAGCCGTGTTCTCCCCACAGAGGGGACACAGAACACACCTGGTCCTAAGTAGTATAACCAGTTGAGCTCTTTTGCACAGATAACCAGACACATCTCTAAAAATACTGCTATAGTATAAACCACTTGCCCATCTGGTTTTAGCTTTATTCAGTCCAGTTTGCCTACTTACTAGTGGTACAAATCAGAGCTTTAGCACTTTTGGCTCTATCACCAGAGAAACTTGGTGTAACTTTTGTACCAATGTTAACCAGAAATGGTAAATTTGTTCAGTAGTTTTTCACCTCATAAACATTAATGGAACAGACTTGAATTATTTCCCAATAAGCTGGATGAAACAAACTGAGTATTTTTTCAAAATCTTACAGTTCAGTCAGTATGGCTATTTATAGCTAAAGGTCATAGGTACATTACTGAAACAGTTACAGTCCACTTTTTTTTTTTTGACCACTTTCACCATTATATCCTTTGAATACAGGTTTTAATCATGACAAACCCACGTGCTCCAAAACACTATAAGCATAGCTAGGCAAAAGCAACTTAGCTCTGCTAATTGAAACACACATTTCTATGTAGAGATTCTGCTACAGCCAGGTCTTGCAGTTTGTAGCACATACTACATGACTAGATGTTGCACCCTTCTTTTTCCTCCTGAAGCTCTACAGAGGTACGTAGTGCCAGAGGCAGTCCAGCTTTCCAAGTCCTGGAAAAAGTTTTGTGTAGCTGAGTGCCACAAGGTGCAGACAACTTACCTAGCTGCTGTGAGTACAACAGGTAGGATAGCTTCATCCTGCTGCCAGCTGCTACACAGAGCTGATGAGGAGAGAAAGGTCACTCAGAACACTGACAGAGTCACATATAACTCCAAGGTGGGCATATTCAGGTGCTGATTTTCCTCCAAGGTGGAATTTATTTCTGTTCAAAACCCACACTAGTTAGTCACGTACTTAGTGAAAAATGTCTTACTTTATTTCAGGCTTAAGGTACCAACATCACAAATATAATAGATACACATGAAGTGAACACTTGCTCACAAAGAACACCAATAAAGCCTAACAAGGCTCCACCACTGTTTAAGGTTTTTACTAGAGGGTCACTCAAAAGATTAAAACCTGTGTTTTTGTCTAAGTCCTAGCTATTTATGGCTATTTAGGTCTTAACTACTTATGTTAAATACAGCTGAAATACTAATGCATACAGCTAAGCTGCTTCCAGGAAGAAATACTTTCAAAAATTTTTTGTCAAATAAGAAAAAGTGAAAGACCTATTTTGATGAAGTTCCTATGGAACTCTGTCTACATGACAGAAATTAGCAGATTTCCTACCAGTTCCCCTGGCTAGTTTCTTAACAGTCCACCCAGTAGGCTGAAAGGAAGCCAAAAATGTAAAAGTTCTGGCTGTGCTCTCCCCTGCAGTCTTGATTCCCAGGGTCTACAAGTGGCTTGCCCTGGCGCTGGACCTATATTGTCATTTGCAGTCAATTTTAAAATAAAGGAATGCAATTCATACGTAGCTGATTTCAAAATGTCAAAGCAATTCTCCTTCTCCACCTGGCTTTGCTGGGCATCCTCACTAGCAGCAGCAGAACTGTAAAACACTGCCACAAACATGCAACTCAGAGCAGGTCAGAACAAGCAAACAGTAGAGCATACTAATTTACTGCTGAGACACCAGGGAGAATTAAATACTTCAGCACATTTACCGAGACAAGATGGTTTACCATTGCACCTGAACATGCTGGAACTTAACCACATGCATAAAAGACAAATCTGACAATACAGTAGTGCAGTTCTGCTTATCATATGTACACTTAACTCTTCATAAAGACCTAATCTATACTTCAGAATTTTCAATATAAATAACCATTTCAAGATCAAGTATAGCTGTACTCCAAATAAGTTTAGAAACATGAACAATAAGGAGTTTCATTAGTTTACTACCATGAATTAGAGCTTGGTTAAAGACACTATTTTTCTGAAAAATGCCAGTTTTCACAAAGGTTTGTGACCTTATTAGTAAACTGTATCCTGATGAGCAACAGTCAAGGAAAGTTACTGTCACTGTTTTATTTGGAACAGACAGTAAACATTTGAATGAGATGTCATCAAGACCTTTTTCACGGACATGTCAATGGGCAATGTTCAGGTCAAACCCTTCCAACAGTTTTTTTTTCCTTCAAAAGGGAAGTCCATCTTCTGCTGTAGAAAAGAGACAGGATTTGCAGGAGAGCCTAGGAGTCTGCAAATCCTCACTTTTCTCCTTTTGTGGAATAAAAAAATCCCATCAGACTGAGAAATTCTTTCTGCCTAGAACAATGAGCATTTCAGGTACAGGGAACATTTCACATTTTTTTATATTACTACTCTGGTACTTTCTTAGCCTTTTTCCTACCTTTTCCATTCCTAAGAGAGTCAACTTGGACCCACTGGGCTTTGAGGTGTCTATACAAGAAAAAAACATTATTTTTCAGAATTGAATCCTTTGCTACCAGCAGTATAGCAGAAATGAGAGACAGCAGCAACGACACTGAACAGAGGATGCTGGCGTGCAGTGTAAGCCAAATGCAATGACCAGGCACAAATCTCCCAAGTCAAACACTTTGCCAATCCTTTCCTCACTCAGTTTGCTGAGTGTATCAGTGTGTGTTGGTTTACAGTGCTGAATACATCCTTACATGAAAGCACCTAACAACTTTCAAAAGATGGAAGACATCTTATTTTAATCCAAAATATTTCTTATTTTATTATGTGCACTCTTACCACAAAAGGGGCACTCAGTCTGCACATTCACCTTCACAGTGAGAGAAACCAAGCAGATCAAACTCTTCCATATTGGTTTTTCACAAGGCATTTCTAAAATGACAACCCTGAAGGCCACCTGCATTGCTCTCTGCCAGAGCTCTGCATGGTTTAAGGTGTCTCCTTTCATGTTTTTTGTTCCCAAGGCTGGAGGGGTGGTAGAGAGGGAGCTTCTTCTCTCTCCTCTTGTACTATTGGCTTAAAGCAAATGTAGAAAAATCTGCCTGTCTTTAAGATCTCTTTTCCATGTACCTCTGCTCTTACTCCCAAGAACCTCTGGGAAGGGTAAGAAACATGCAGTTGAAACTCAAACTCTTCTCCAGGGAACAAACTCTAGCTCTTAGTTAATTTTAGGAAGATGTTTGAGGAAGTGTGTAAACAAGACGGTGTGGAGCCGAATGGACAAGGCCACCAGTCCTAGCCCTAACCTTGCAGGTTCAAAGAGAAAGTAAATTGTCCTGGTTACTGTGACCCTGCCAGAAACCAGGACCCACTCCTGCCAGGCAGATAGTGAAGAGCTTGGCTGCGTTTACTGGGCATTATAGAAATAGTTTCTACACCATGGAAAACCTAACAGAAACCCCAAAGCCCTCGCACTTTCTACGGACTGGAGCATTCAATGTGCCTGCAGAGATCAGGAGACCTACTGTAATAAGCTGTTCATTACAAATCAATGCAGAATTTACAGTTAAAAACCCCAAAAATCAAGGCTGATTCTATCTTTACGGAAGAAGCCTTTTTCTGGATCTATATGGAGGCATTACTGAATTATCATTTTGAAAATTGCTTTACGCATACTAGTACAGTTTTAAGAATAACTCCATCCAGCTATACACAATTAAAAAACTAACTTCACACTTACATTTCAAGTGTGAACCGTGAAAGAACTTTACCCAACTACAGAAGCCACCTCTTACATTTTATTTATATGAATAATCTAACAAAATTATTATGCAATACAGATCTTTTATGTGGAAGATCTTTTCCAAGTTTTTAAGAATTCATTAACAAGGTCTCACCATGTTAATATTTCCATCAAAATTGCAATAATTTCTTACATTAAGCAAAGAAATCTGTAATCACAGCCTAGACTTCTGTAGAGGCATTTTCTTTAGTGAAATAACAAACATTTCAGGTCTTTATTTATGGAAAGATTTAAGACACTAATTATAGATCTAATGCTAAAGTTAAAACATGCAACCAGAGAAAAAAGATTGAAAAGACTATTAATATCAGACCTTGCAACTCCGCCATCTAAAACCACGGTGGTTTTAGAAAGAAGTTAAAAAAAAAAAGGTAAAATATTGATAAACAGAGAAACTGTCACTGACACAAGATTTCTCAAAATACTCAGCAACCAGAAATTAAAAGTACTGTCATAATTCAAAGCATTAGCCATTAGAATATTGTCTTAGCCATGGCAGTAAACAAACACTACCCTGCTAGACTGTCTTAATCTGACAAGCTCAATAAACTGTATGTGAACTGCAAACTGGATGTCAGTGCAAGTTTCACCACACCTTTGACAGATATTTACATTCTTGTACATACATCTCCAAATGCAGAGGACTTACATATTATCTGAAGGCAAAATATCATCCACTGAGCTCAGAAGCCTCACTTTTAAAGAATACTAAGAATTACTAAAATAACATAGTGCAGACATTTTATTTGCAGTAGAATGGGAGGTAACACAAACAATTTGTATAAAAAAGCCCAAAACTGTTTCTCAATTTGTTATGACTAATTAGGGTTAGGGGTTTTTTTCCCTTCAGCATTTTAAATACTTAGACCAAGCTCTTTCAGCATCTGAAAGTAACAGTCCTCGAGACAACATGACAGCTATACAGGACTGCAAAAGTCATTAGGGTGTAAGGCAGTATTTCAGAGAAATACCTACTGAAATGAAACACACATATATGCCCACCTTTGAGGGTGAACTATCAGCTCCCAAAAATACCTGATCATCACTGCTGGCAGCTGAGTAAGAACTCATTTCCGTTTGCTCAATAGCAAGATGGCTGGAGGCTCAAGAAGAGGATGGGGAAGAGCTCAGGAAGCAAGATGTCAGAAGTGGTCAGATGTCAGTGAGGTCAAGCAGATGCAACTCACCTCCAAGCTTTTCCAAGCTATTTCCACCTTCCACAATGACCCTGGGTAAGTTACAAGGAGCTGCAGTACCAAGAGCAGGGTGAATTCTATTGATGGGAAATACTAGGAAAGAACTGAAGTTGTCCAGCATAATAACCACATTAGCAGTCGTTTAACTACCAGTTAGAATACTAGGACAAGAGAAATGAGAATAGACAGTATTATGCTATATTTCCATGAATGATTTGAATAGTTTACGCTTCCGGGAGACAAATGAAATATATAGAGACAGTGTGAAACAAAGGTAGACTGACTTGAATTACGGTTTAATCTCAGAAATAGGAATACTCCATTACATTCTAAATTTAAAGCCTGTGATGATTAAAGAATTTAAGATGTTTGCAAAACACACGTTTTGCAAACATCTTAAATTCTTTAATCATCACAGGCTGAACACTATCAAAACAACTGGATATTAATAAGACAAAAAGAGAGGGAGTGTGCCGCTATCACGTCTTATTAAGAAAATTTGCAAACTATTTCATCAATTTCCAGACAGAAGGTAGATCACTTCCAATTTCAAATTGCTCTTACGTAGCAAGTAAATAGAGCTGCTGTGTTTTTAGGACATTTTACAGCCCAGATCCAACAAAACTGATCTGCTAAAAAGCACACCAACAAACAACTCCAACAAAATAAAGCAGACAATCCCCTAAAATTCAACAAAACCCCCAAAACCTACAAGCCAAGAAACAGACCAAAAAAAAAAAATTTTCCCAAAAAACAAAAATCCCACAAACCCCTCCCCCTCCAAATCGAACCAAACCACACAAAAAATCGACCAAACCTCCCTCAAGACTCCAAACATACAGGAAAAAAAATAGTCAAGACACTTCAGCACCAACCAGAATTCTCCAGTTCTACTTGTGTAGTGTCGTGAGACTGGAAAGAGGAAGCAACCCTGCAGGCAATACACTCAGCCCCCAGGTAAAGATAAAAAGGGAGGGCAGCAACAGAAAGCAACTCTCCACTTAACCACGTTCTCCAGTCACACAGAGACAAGTAATGAAGCCCTTTAAAAGGCTTTCTGTCCACTCTGCCTTAAGCAAAAGAATGAACTGTAATTCTAGAGCTTTAAGTGAGCACACAGCAGATAAAAAGTAAATTAAGATGACCCTCGGGTCTCTGCACAGAATCCTCTGAGAACACTCAGTTTAGCCTTAGAAACTCAAAACTCAAACCAGATCTGTCCTCTTATCACCACTTCTGCTGAAAATTAGCTTTACAAGATTGTTTTAAAAACAGCTACATGGCAACATGTAATTTGTACTTTAAACAAGCCTAAGCCAAGTTTCACCAATAGTGGAAGCCAGTGAAAGCCAACAGAAACATTCCCACATTCATTCCACCCCCAGATGCTTGTATCTACTCCTGCCTCATGCTCCCCAGCAGCAACATAAATCTCTGCACAGCTGTACCATTACTTTTGAAAGTGTTAGTAAAAGGTCTTGTGAAGTTCAAATCCATCGTACAGAAGGAAAAACTGGTCTTCAAATCCTGTACGCTACATGTTCGACCTTTGGGTAAGATATGACTGCACATGTCTACACACAGGTATCGAACTGAGCAGTACTTAGACTCCACTGAGTGACAGTAGAGACTGAACCTTTAGTATCACTAAATCCAACGAGACAGAAAGCTCCAGATTAGTTAGTTACAATCTATTTACTTTGCACAGGAACAAAGAAACTGCCATACCACATCAGACTATTTAAGCAGAACCCTACCACTTGCAATAACTAAGAGTGATAAAAATCAGACACGGTAGGGGGTGACCCTCTTCCAAAAGTACTCCCAAGCCACAAAGCACAGAAGAGGTAGAAAGGCAATCTTCTCTCACCGCAGTATCCGCTCAAACTGGCAGCAGAAAATTTGGTGGCTTATTTATACAGATGGTTATAAACATTAAGCATTAGAGACTTGGATAAAATACAAAATTATATTTTACCTTACCTAGGAATAGCCAAGATCAATAACAAGCTATATTTTTTTACCTTAGCTACATTCTGACAGGAACAGAGAAAGTCAGCATTTCAGTGACAGAAAAATCCTTTGCCATGTTGTACGGTCACTGTAGGTGCTCTCCTTTTGTTCCCACTCCAGCTCCCAGTCCTCTGTTAAAAGCATTCATGTCCTCCTTTGAAACTCATCAAAGGTGCTACAAATTGATAAACACAGCTGAAACTGATAAGCTTTTACTAGTACACTTGTACACACAGACCAAACCTCAGCTTTACAATGTGACTTTGGTGTCTCTAGCATGTGTCAAATGGCAAATGCAGAAAAATACAGTATAAACATCTCCAAGGGTTGCCTTGCAGCTGAAGGATGTAGCTAGCACATGCCCTTTCAAACATCTAATTTTCATGGAAGCATGTGGTTACTGCACACAGAAGAGATGAACTCCATCATTTATTTCCTTTCGTTTTTATAAAAACATGATTACAGCAATATAAACTAATGCTGTACTTGGGGAAGAAACAAGGTATCGACACCAATTTGAGACACAAATAACACTTTACAGTCTGGATGTTTTAAAACTATATTGTTAAGCTCACAGAGAAGGAGGTGCACTTTACCGCCATGAATTTCCCTCATGCTACAAGAAATCACACTACAGTTATCACTGAATTCACTATTTGGATCTTGTTATAAACAAAAAAAAAATATAGTGACAGTAAACAATATTTATGGGATAAGAGATATGAAGTGCTTTGTCATGTTGAAGATGCAATTCCTAGGAAAACAGGTCCCTTCTTCTCTTACAGTGATATAAGATAGCTTACACTCTTCACTGCTTTTAGTGAAAATATTTACTGCTTGATAAGCAGAATGCTTGACAGCTTAAAGGAAAAAAAGGTAATATTTACATCTATAATTCAAAAGCAGTCACTTTCCCTTCTCAGCTTCATTTTGAGGCTCAGGAAGGTCTTCAAGCATAAACAGAAACAGAGAATCTGTTGAAGAAGAAGTAACTGTAATACCAAAGAGACTGATAGGGGGACTTTGGAGCAAGCACAGTATCTTCTAACTAATAGTAGATCCTTACAGGAAAGTGCAACTAACTGTATTCAAAGCATCCCCATAAAATATTATTTAAATTATGCCTTTCAGTTTGCCTCTTAATAAATATCTGGACGACAGCTACCAAATCTAATATGTATTACTGTTAAATAATAACAAATTTAATATGTATTACTGTTACTCAGATATAAATGAGCCTTTCTCCTCCAGCTAAAACAAGTCAATATTAAAATAAGGGCAGATAGATGTTTTAAAGTTTTTTAACAGCTTGGTAAAGTACTACTCGGTCTAATATCCGTTTATTGGTCACACAGCACAAAGAATTACTGAGATACTCTACATGAGCATTTATAGGGCATTTCTGAAGAACAATCATTGTTAAAGTTGTCATGTATTTTCAACTGCACTTATAATAAGCTCAGAGTAGACTCACTGAAATATTGAAGAGAAAAGCATTCAGCATTCAGTATTTTCTAAGATTTGTTAACATTCCTAATCAAATAGCACAAAGTACTTACAAGTATTTTGAGTTGCACTCAATCACTCAATACACTGATTTTCCCAAATGCAGGTACTTAAAGGTAAGCAAAACTGTCTGTATGAAAAGGAAAAAATTTCCACAGCTGCTTCGTCATTGCTGTTGTGGGACCAACTACCAAGGATGGATGCACCATTTCAGCACTGATGAGATACACATTGACCTTCCTGCACCTCTAATGTCAAACCTAAATCCCTCTTGCTACCACCATGAAACTCAACTGCTTTAAACACATTCTGTTTTTTCCATGAAAGCCTTGGAAGTTGATACAACTATATTAGAATATACAATACATTATAATTCCATGACTTCATAAAAACAAAGATGGTGCTAAGAGTTTATCAAAAGGCAAGGCACACACTAACACTTGTACATCATTCCCCTTCTCCAAAAGGAATTAGCAGGAATTTACTATTTCCTGTTAATCCTTCTGGAAGTACAGAGCCATTTCTTATCTGCACAACCACACCATAACAAGTATTTTTACACTGCCCTAGGAGCCGGCCAAAATCCATCTGAACTGGTGAGAATCTATATAAACAGGACATTGGTCTAGAAAACAGTTCTTATTAAGTGCATGCATGGTAATTCGACCTTTAAAAAATATTCCTGAGGTTTGACTGACATAAGACACAACTGAAAAGAACACAAAAGTCATAACTCCAAACAGGAATTATATTTTTATGAGGTTTAAATGATTAGCCAAACTAAGGCATCATTAAAATAGGTCCCTGGATGTTAACACTAAGTTCTCAAACTACAGAGTCCACAGAGATAAAACCTTCTAAGAGATCCAGGTGAAATTGTCACCTTCACATCAAAATTACATGGTCATACTGCAGTGCCTACACACCAGACCAGTAAGACCCAGCGAGTACATGTTAAAGCTGAAATATGTTCTGAAATAATTAAACTGCTTCACCATGGGCATAAGTTCACTTTCATCCTGAATACTTGTACAGAAGCTAAACAAGTGAAATACTGGCAGTTCACATGAAAATGCACTTATCAGTTAAGATATATAGAAGGCAAATATGGGCTGCAAACCCCAGGCGCTGAATATAACCACTGAAATTTATCACCTAGACTAACCCACGACAAAACTACTTTCTCCTAGAAAACAGGGAGGATATTTACGCTTCAAAGTCCTTCCTCTTGTTAGTAGAAGAAATCAGCTCTGCACTATCGCGAAGCTGCGAATCAGAATCTGACTTCGGAAAAGTCCCGGTGGGGCGGGAACGGTAAAATAAAAATAAAATGAAGTCGACTACTCAGTTTTGCAGCAAAGTGCTCGGGGGGAGCGGGCAGCGCCTGGGGAGCACCCAAGGCAGGCGCCTGCTCAGCCGCCGCCCGCAGCCCGGCCCCGGCCCCGGCCCCGCGGGCAGCACCGCGCTCGCTCGCCCCGAGCCCCAATGGCTGCTGACACATCCGGCCCCGGCCGCGCCACCGCCCCGAGCTCACACTTCAAAGCCTTTCGGGACTCCGGCAGAAGTCAAACACAAACGCACCCCGCAGCCAGACGGGCCGCCCCCCGCGGCTCCGCTCCCGCGGTCGGCTCCCGCTCAGCCCCGCACCGCTGACAGCTGCGGCCGCCGGGCCAGCCCGGCCCGGCCGTGCCCCTCCCTCAGCCCCGTACCAGGTGCCCCGGGGGAAGGTGGGCAGCGGGGCGAGCTCTGCCCGCCGCGCCCCAGCGCTGCGCTCCGCGGCAGCTCCCGCCGCCCCCGCATCCGCTACCGGCCCGCGACCGGGGGGAACGGGGCGCCGGAGCCCGCCCCGAGCCCCGTCCGCGGAACAGCCCCGCCGCCGCCGCTGTCACGCAGCGCCCGCCGGGACCGACCCTTGCCCGCCTCTCCTGCCGCCGGCGCCTCTCACCTCGCGGCGGGGGACGGCTCCATCCTTCGCTCGGCGGTGGGGTCCGTCCCCGCCGGGCTCCCCGCCGGCAGCGGCTCCAAGAGCTCGGCGCAGCGGCTGGGGGAGGCAGCCGGGCTGGCGGGACTGGAGCGCGGCGGCCCGGGCAGATAGTGGAGCAGCAGCGTCTCGGGGGGCTCCGGCGAGGAGGAGGAGGAAGAGGAGGAGGCGGCCGGGGCGGCGGCGAGGAAGAGGGGCGCCTCCGGCAGCCGGTCCAGCTCCACGCTCCGCACTTTGCGCAGCTGCTTCCGTCTCCAGTCAGAGCGCTGTTCCCGGCAGCCGCCGCCGCCCGCCTCACGCAAGAGCCCCCCGCCGCTCCCGGCGACGCTCCCCACCACCGCGCCGCCCTTCAAGCTCCCGCAGGCGGCGGCGGCGGCTGCCTCCGCATCGCCGCCCGAGGATAATCCCGATGACGAGGCGCGATCCCCCGCCGCCGCCGCCATTTTCTCTGTCGGGTCACATCGGGCTCCGAAGCACCGGGGGCCGCCGGCGGACAGCGCGCTGCGCAAACGGCGCCGCCTGCGCAAACGGCGTAGGGCGGGGGCGGACGGCGGGCGCGGATTGGCGGCGGTGGGCGCCGGGGGCGGGGCCGCGCCCGTAGGTGCCGCGGGGCCGCGCCCCGCCCGCCCCCGCGCAGGTGTCGGGGCGGGGAGGGAGCCGGGCGGGAGCCGTGACTGCCGCCGCCGCCGCTCCGCGGGGCCGGGGCCGGGGCCNGGGCCGGACAGGGCACGTCCGTGTGGCCGAGCCGAGCCCGAGAGCCAGTGGAGGCGCCAAGCGGGGAGTGCGGCCCCGCCCCCACGCGGCCCTCCCCATGTGCAGGAGAGCGGCGAAGGCTCTGCTGGCCCCCGGGCGGGGTACGGGCGGACGGACTGGGCTCCCCCCTGCGAGGCGCGGAGAAGCCTTTCCCGGATCTCGGAGCGCTCCCAGCTCTCACCCCCGTAACCTGAGCCTGCCCTCAGCACTTCCCTGGCAGCCGGCGAGGGGCCGGGAGGAGCGGAGCGCCTGCGGTGCCTCGCTGCGTGCAGCCGAGGAATCGCCTCTCCAACGTGCCCCAGCTCACCTGGTCGTCCCTCTCTGGAGTTAGTAGGAAATTAAATGCACATCCTCGCTCGTAGACTCCGCGCGTCCCTCTCAGGGCTGCCCTCAGTTGACCGGCGGTGCTGCCCCCGTCCTCAGGTAGTTCTCCATGTCTGTGAAGGACGGAGAAGCGTTAATGTCGGAGCACAGCCGTCTGTGCCATGTGTGCGCCGGAATGCACATGTAGATGAGATTATAGCCTGCCACGCACACCTACCGCTGCGGCTGTTTCCTGAGAGACTGCGAGAGCGAGGAAAGTCAGGAGGCATCACATGACCAGAACCTTGGGGAGGTTCAAGTAAATTTTCTACTTGTCTGGATTTTCACTCGACCGCATTGGGGTGGTTTTGCTTTTTGATCTGAGATGAGGAAAGGAGAACTAAATACTGCTATGCATATAAGGTTGTTTTCAGGATGGTGTGATTTTTAGATACGGTAGAAGTCATGGAGTTCAAAGCACTTAAGCTGAGTGTTTCAGGCTTGTTTCTCAGAATTTGGTAGGTATCCAAGTGTAACATTAACTAAGCGTCTCAACAATGATTATTAGTATGGTCAGATTGCTGGGATCAGTGATTTGATCTGAAGCACTAGCTGAGTGAGAATTACCTTCTAACAGAAGCAGATTCTTTCTTGCCTTACATATAGGATCAGAGGCTAACCTAAATATAGGGTCTTTACTGGAGGATGAGATGAGCAGATAGGAGGAGGTTTTTCCTGCTAGACAAAAGTCTGAGGTTACTCTTTATACTCCGTATACTTGCAGAATAGTATCAGTAGGTAAGGCCTTGAGATCACAGTGAGTGAATTATTTAGGTGGTCTGTGAAGATGCCACTCTACAACCATCCTTGTGCAGGTTTTTCAGTGAAGGATGCTGTGACAAAGTTGGTTGCATTCATTGTCATCTTGCACGTATGGTTTCTTTGGGATAAGCAGATCAACTGTTATTCTCTTGTAATGTACAATTCCGAGATGTAAGTTAATTCTGAGTTTCATAAAGGTAGCATTTCACACTTGATGAAAGCCTCTGCTATAAAATAGAGACAGTTTTCTGGAACATTCCTAGACCAAGACACATTGACAAAGTGAGAATGTTACTCATGGGAATGAGATAATGAAGTGTCCACTTTGTAGACACAGCATGAAATTAGTTGCATGCAAATAAGTGCACTATTATATCTTTTTGAATATTCTTCTCTGCTATAAAATTACATGTACAGAAAAAGGAAAGAAAATTATCTCACAAACCCCTGTGCTTTTAAAGACTTGTAAACAGAACAAGAAGATGACTTTAGGTATTTTATAAATATACTCATCACATGGAAGAGGAATATCCCTTTGAATAGCAATTGGTCGGAATAGAATACAATACAGGGAAGAAAAAGCATATCTTCAATAAAAGTAAATCTAGGAGGTAAAGGTGCATACCGTGTATATGACAGTTCTAGGAGATAGGTCTCCCAGGGTGCCAGGACTCCAAAAAGTGAGAAGGAAACAGGAAATTCAAGGAAAATGTCAGAGTGGCAGTGGGGTAATGAGGAATGTGCATGTATACTGAGGTGAAATGTTTTCTGGAAAGCAGCTAAGAACAGGGCAAAACATAAAATACAGGGACAGTGGGAGACACCAGTGTAAAAAATAGCTAAAGGGAGACGAGTGCTATCGCCACTCCTGTTAAGGCATTGCTTTGCCTTTTGAGTAAGGCCAGCACCATCAAGGGTTTGAGTTAGTTTTGGATAAGATGCAAAATAGAAAACTCTTGCTATTCTGTCATTAATTCTGTCATTTAAAAATGCATGGCATGCCTTATAATTGTTGTTTATCCCTTGATTACTGGCTGAATTTCAATTCTAACAAATTCTGCCTATACCCCTTGTATTCACCTTACTTTTTCAAATGTGGGTTTCTCCACATTGCCTTGACCAGAGAAGGAAGCACAGTGGCTAATAAAATCCACCTTCCATTCCTCACTCCAGAACACTACATAGTGCATTGCTGGCATGCAACGCAGATTTATGTACAATATAAAGGCTCTACCACTTTCAAATCAGAAATTGAACATGCTGATTGACATCTGTGTTTTCTCATTTGCTCTTAAATTTTTTTTGCACTTAAACAAAGGAGTTGACCTGATTGAAAAAAAAGTACAAAACGTACTGAAGAGCCCTGAAAGATACTCAGTTACCTCTTGCACAGATTATTTCTCAGTCTATTTAAAACTCAGCTCTAGAAGGTAGCATGAGACTTTTAGCAGTTTTCAGTCACAAGTAACGGCACCCAGGGTTTCTTATGAAACAGAGGCCTTTGGCCTCAAATTAGCATCGTGCAATATTTGGAACATCTACTGTTGTACACAAAGAAACTTCTGTTTGGGAACACACTAAGATTTTGCAAGCCAAGTAGTTTCCTTGTTGCACAAAACTTGTAACAGTGTAATGAATAATCAACAATTTTCAACATGCTAGAGATAGGAATCTGCTGTGCCCCTGAATACATAACCTAGGCATCATCATGCACAAACAGAATAAATATGAGAGATAACACAGTCCATAGTTTCTGGTCTTGACTAAACATGCAAAAAGTGTTTTAATACTGTATACAAACTGGATTCTCCCAGTCTTGTTAGTCTGTGTAGAAAGACTTATCCCCACCTTGATCTTCTATTCATTCTTTCCGTGGTGAGAAAGGGAAAACAAACCTGCTCCTAAGCCAAAATCCTTTCCTGTTTACTCTTCCGTGTAATAGAAAAGTCAGGCAACTAAAGGAGGACCAATCTGAGGACCTTTTCATGCTTGTTTCCTATGTCCTACTGAAAATCTGGTTTAGAAGCATTTAGAAATGTTTTGCCATCTTGCTGACGCACCATTCTTACTTTATAGCATAAACAGGTGTACCTTTCAGAAGAAATTTTCGTCAGGAAAACAAGATCCCCTATCACTTCTCAGGAGAGAGAATGTCAGGTAAAACTGAAATCTGTTACAGAAAATTGTGGGGGTCTTGCTCACGCACTGGGACTGTTTAGTCTACTGTTATTTATGTATTTCTTTACCTAATGTTTTTCTTATTCTTTTCTTCATTATTTCAATGGAACACATGTTTAAAGACTTTTTTTCCACTCACATTTCAGTCCACATGGAACTGAACTTTTGTTAAAAATGTTTTTTGGATCCATGAAACTGAGGGTGATATTTTGACCTAGGTATCAGACACATACTGTAAGGAAAGAGTTGTACTTAAACCTCCTTGTTCTGCCAAAGCATGTAATAACAGTTTCTTGATTTTTTTTAAGAACTAATGATGCTAATGCTACTTATAACACTTCTGTATTGTCTAGTCACGTTCCTTACACTTAACAATTTTTTTTGCTGCAGCATCTACTCATGAACTGGTGAACCTTTTGGTCTGTCCACCATATGATCCAATGCAAAAAGGTGATCCCTTTCCAAAGAGATTGCAATTTAAGTATGAAAGACAAACAGACAACAGAGCAACCAGCAAGCTAAAGTGTAGTCCTTGTACAGTATATCTGCTGCCTTGATTTTTTTTATCACTAGTTTGTACACCTTGCATTAACTACTGAAATCAGTTCAGTTTTTGACCTCAGTCTTTAGAATATTGATAGCTTGATGTCTAACTTTGATATTCTTCTTGGCTGTACTACAGAGGGTTTTACTGGCCTTGAGTAAATCATGATCCTTTCATGGTCTGTGTGACAAATATATTTACCTACCTAAGGCATGACACAAGGCTGAGGAATATAATATTGAGTTTCAAGATGAACCCTTGCTCAAAAGAAATATATTAATGAACTGAGCAAAACTTGTAAAACCTTCTCATACATCTCTTATGAAGATCTACCAAAATTATTGCAGCTCTTTTTCTTATATTCTTCCAGGCTAGTGAATTGACAGCATAGTTCTCACCTGTGTGAGCAATTCCATCTGCTGTAAGCATCACTATCTGTTCTCTGGAGGAAACCAACTCTACCATTTCAAACTCAGAAAAACAGTGATAGTTCAGTTTTCCTTCACCCTGCTGCTACCACTGTTACATCTCTTCCAGCCCAAGTGTTTGTTACTCCTTCCTTTCTATGGGTCAAAGACACAAATAGAAGCACAGCTTTTAATAATTTGTGGCACCTTTTTTCCACTGGAAGCTACAGGTTTCCAAATTACAGAGAAACAGATGTAAGAATTTCACTTTTATTTTTTGTCTCAACAGGATGGAAAAAGGACCACTTCCTCACTCCCACTGAAGAGGACCCTGCAGTTATTCTTTTCCTCTGCCTGCTGCTCATCACCTTTGCTCTGCCAGCAGCAGAATCACACAGTGCCAGCTGCAGTTACTAGAGGACAGTAACTTGAAAACAGCATGAACATTCAACCACCAGCAAACATTAAAAGCCTTGGTGGTATATCTCAGCATGGCTGTGGGCTGTAAAACAACAATCTTGAGTGATTGATGTATCCAGCACATACCACACAATCCTTTTGAGCATCCTGTAAAAAAAGAGCAGACAAGAGTGACACAATTTGACAGAGACCTCTGGATTACTGCCTCCCTGAATAATTGCCAGATGGACAAGGAACTGGCATGAACACTCTCCACAGAGTACCCTGCATGCTTTCTCCAGAGCCAGTGCATATCTGAAAAATCATTTTTGGGTGCAGTAATGGCATCCAGCCTGACACATTCTCTCCTTTCTTTTCATTTCTGTTCCTCCCACCCAACCTGGCCCTCCAGTCATAATGTCTGCATGCTTCCATTTATGATGGCTAGCAGTGGTGGCAGTGCTGTTCCTCTTCCTAAATCCATCAGGTAGACCTGGCAAGGACCTCACAGCTGTCAGAGGAAATAAAACTCAGCAGCAACATCCATGCCTAGCTCATCATGTGACCTCTTTATGCCAAGTCTGCCAATTTTCTGACACCATGGTAGAAGTGAATCAAACAGCTATTAGCTGTAACAATGGCAGGGAATCCACAGATCTTAAAAATAGTTCTGGGCTCCTTTATGTCCAAACATGTTAGATCTTTATCATCTCCACCTCTTTAGAAAAGGCCACATGGCTTTTTTCTTAGGGTTTTAAATCTCTCTTATTCCCTCCAGCAATGTAGTTGGCACAACACTACTTTATTGCTTGTGTGCCAGTCACAGTCCCTGAGAACAGTGTTTCCAGAGCCATAGTGTCCAAAGCTATCTTCTAAACTAAACATCTTTAAAAACCATATGATCTGTACATCAGTAGTAGGTGTTTGCCTATCTAATAACAGTGTTTTGAACACGGTGTTGCTTCAACGTCTTCTGTGCATACGTAAGTAAAAGTCCAGGAGTCATAAAAAAGTTTCCCATATTTTCTGGAAAGAGGAAATTGCACTGGAGAGTTCTGAGGAAAGTAACCTTCCAGTTCTACTATTTGTTTGGTATTAAAATCAGTTATCTTCTCTTTGTAATTCATGAAAATCTGGCTCCAAAAGAAATAAAAAGAAATAAAATATGTTTTTGCAAAACAAATGTCTGACCTTTCTTGAGTTCTACTTTACTGATCATTTAAAAAAATATTCTGTCTATTCCACAATATAAGTGTACCTGTTGAATTTGATTGCTGTTCCTGGGGTTTGCCATTTATAGAGCTCTAGCTGTTCTACATCATGGCTTCCTTTGCTACACCTAATTAATTTGTAATTTTTATGATGTCTGGATACTAATCCTAAATCATGAATAGAAAAATCCTGTATTTTCTGCATGCTTACCATCCTTTTGTTAGGTACTGAAATCACAGAAAATTGCTGTTGCACTAGTTGGTGGTCTTTGACATCTGCAAAGTTATTTTCCGTGTAATATAAATATATGCAAATACTATAAATATATGTTTTACATATATATGCTGCTTCTCCGATGGATTTGGATTAGATTTGTGGTTTTGCAATTTTCATTTTGATAATTTCATCTTTCTGATGTAACCTAAAAATATTATCAGGGTACAAAGCTGAGCTGACTTCAAATGCTCTACACGTTTGCACTATGAAAGGCTTTGAGAAGCAAAGAATGACCTTGACAGAATATGTTGTGTGGATTTGGGAGGGGACATTAATGCTTGCCAAGGTAGGATACACAATTTATTTTGACTGATTGCCTATCTTCCTTGTTCTTTGTGGTTTAAGCCAAAACTTTTCAGGTTTTGAATAAAGGTTTGCAGGTCTCCAGAGCATAACTGACGACTTACAGTTGAATGTATTATCCATGCAAACCACTTCCAGTTAGTTGTGTAACTGCTTTTCAAGGACAGTGCCTTGATCAAGCTTTCTGTGCATGACACTAACAGTGCAAGTCAGATCACTTAAAAAACAAGTGTCACAATTTTCTCTTGAATTTCATTAATAAAAGAACAGTACTGAGATGTGGCATTTAGTTTCATTCCTCTAGACACAAGATTTGGAAGGTGATTTTGTTTCACCAACATTCATCAATTTCATTATATTGATTTCTTTAGGTGTTTTCTAACGTCTTGATTATAAGCTGCGTGGGCTGTCTGCTTTATCCTGAAGAGAACAGTCTCCCCTGTAATTTCTATCCGAGATAAGAATATGTATTAACATATTTACATATTAGTCATGGAAGTCTTGTGATTATAACTATTTGTTTGCTCTGTTTAACCAGAACAAAGGATACTTTACAGGGTGGTAACACACCTCTCAGAACCTACTGCAGCCACTTTCTAATAACTTCTTTCAGCCTCTAGTGAAATATAGTCGTGTATATATGAAGTTTGGAGAGATATCAAATGTAAAAATAAAATGTAGGCTGATGACACTAAATAAAGAAAATAATACTCCCTCGTTTTTAAGTTCCTATATCCAGAACTTTCTGAGTTTTTATCAAATTTCTTTGTATATTCTAACTCCACATGTTTTCTATGAATTGTGACAATATATATTCCTTCTTTTTCACAGAGAACTCAGATTAATTTGGATTTAGTTCAGTAGAAGCACTTGCACATTATTTCAGCAACATTTTATTTTAAATATGAGGAAAGCCAGGATTTCCATATCTGTTAATCTACAGGTGTAAACTCATTAAACTTTAAGAAAAGGTACTTTTCTCTTCATACATCAAAGCACTCTTCTAGTTCAGGTCAATCCTTTATTCTCTTATCCTGCCAACTAAATTTTAGTAGAGGAGATTGCCATTTGCTGCATCTTTAAGCAGTACATAGCTATCTTTTTTTTTTTTCCCCCTGACTAGAGTCCCTTCATTTTCCAAATTTCTAAAAATCTCCCCAGATTCTTAAGACTCAGATTTATATTGTGGGAATCTTCAGTTTCAACACAATGGTCCAATATGATATATAGTTCTGTGGGACACTGTACATGTCCACCAGGAGCTTCTCTTTCATAATTTGAAGGATTTGGGGTAGTATATACTCTACTCCATTAGTGTCTAGGTGTCAAAGAACAACACAGCTCATCTTTTTACCATATTAAGTAATCTAGTGTTTGAAGAAAGCTGAAGAGCATCTGAAAAGTGTCACTGGATAAAGTTGTGAAAGAAGAATATGGCCAATTGGAAAAGCCTGCAGAAAGTTTTTAAAAAATCCTTTTTTTAAAATATAAATGGTGTAAAACATCCTTGCATCTAAAATAAAACAGGACCATTTCTCTAACACATGTGAACGTGTATGTTATTCAGTCAATAAATACGAAATTCTTTGTATGTAATCTTTATTTCTTAGTATTGTCTTCAGTTCTTATTTTTCATTCTAAAACTCTCACTAATGACAGCATGTTAAAGAGGTATGTATCATAAACTCCTGACTTCTCCATCCTTCCCTCTTTTTTAAAGCATAAAAAGTAGAGAAATTCAATTCCAATGCATTTTGATGATATCAAGAAAGCCAAAGTCATAGCTATAAAGAGAAAATATTTCTCTTTCCCCTGCTCTCAACAAAGCATGAGATAAACTTTTACTTTTTGGAATAATAATGATTCATGTCTGAAACTTAGACTAGCTTTATAAACATGTCAAACAATCTGTTTAAAACCACAACCATAGTATATTTGGTGCAGATGCATGTTACAGAACCATGTGGAGGTGTTTGTTTTGGTACATGGAAAGGCATTCCAATCATCTTATTTTAGTAATTGTACCACACCAAAGACAACAAAAGCTGTCCTGAGATTGAAGTGTATGATGCTTTCAAAGCATCTTCATTGTGAATATTCAGAAGGTCAGAGGTCTGAATTCCACTGATGTCTTGCATTCTAGTCTTGTTGCAGAAGATGGGAAAGTATGAATGAAAATGTTGCTAGTAAGCCTAAGCTTACATACGATTTTGTGAGTACTTTGGCATTCATTAGTCTAGAAGAGGATATGCAGAGGCTCAAGTATTAGAGAGACACTGCCTACTCCTTTGCAATCTCAGCTAAGCTTTTGCAGAGCACCAGCCATATCCCTGATGGTTAAACTCCAGGGATGGGGGAAGGATTTTGCTGCACTTCTGCTGCCATTCCTGCTCCCTGCACTCTTGGTCCATAGGCCCAGTGACAGCAACCTCTGTGTTCTCTCTTTCCCAAAGCCCAGCTTTAATGTTGTCCCTGTGAGAAATTCAGTTTCAGAAGAACCTCTTAAAAAATGAAAGGTACTTCTAATATATCAAAATTCTGTGTGTCATTGTCTTTGACAGGTGTGTGATAGGTTAATAGTGATATAAAGATCTCCTTAAACACAGTATTCATTGTTAGGTGAACTGTTTAGATTGCTTTATACTTTTAACAGTGTTAAAATATCCATGCTCTATTTGTATAACAACTCCTGAAGCACAGACAAGTGAAACAACTTACTATCACTCAGAAAAACCATGGCCTAAGCTGGAAATTATATCAGATGAGACCATCTGCTCTGGACACTAGTCATCAGCCCATTTCCTTGTGAAATGATAAAAGGGCTTCCGTATCATATCTTAGCCTTTCTCTTTGCCCCAGCAAATAATGTTTTGAGGAGAGAGATCTTGTGTTCAGTGTTTCTTAATCTAAATGTCATTGGGTGTAGTTAAAATATGGTTTCTCTTAGATTCAAGCATCAAAATGCTCTTGCAGGAATGCTTATCAACTCATCTAAAGCAGAATGTTTAATTCTCTGCTGCAAGCACATGGTCTTACCCCACACATTAATAGAAAGTAATCTAGGATTGAACTAATTCATCTAGGTCATTACATTCCATGGTATTTATTCTATCTTCTAGTTACAGCAAAAACCCCCACATGAATATTTTTAAGCTCTAATATTTTTTTTTGATAATGTGAGTCAGACATAGCGGGTTGTGGTGGCATTATAGTGAATAACACAGCTCCTCTGCACTTAAAGAACATGCACAAAAGCTACAACTCCTAACACAAGACACCTTGGGCAATGAATACTGTTCAATTTTAACTAGTTCTGGGTAGCAGAAACTATGACAAGGGGCTAGGAAGGCTGCAGAATAAAGAGGCTGCACGGGTCACACCCTCCTCTTTGCCTGCACTGGGCTCAGCAAAAAGCAAACTGAGCTGGCCAAGAATAAGTTGATTCAGCATGCTTTGCTGAAAAGGCTCTTAAGCTGTTCCAGACAAAACTATGAGGAAGGATGACAGCGACAACACCATCTATCCTTCAGGCTAAGTCTCCCCCTCCACCCACTGTCAGGTTTTGAACTGCTGCCAAAATGAATCATCTTTACTTTAAAATACACTAGAAAGTTCATGTCTGGCACAGGTTGTGCCTTAGTTCTTTTTAATTCTCTTCCATGCCTGCACAATCTACTAAAAATTTCAAATATGGTTTATATTGCAGCACAGAATAATGTGTGGTTTACCTTCAGGTTAAAAGGCTGGACCTCATTTGCTGTCATTTGCCATGTTCATTTGTACAGTGAGATAGGAAGCTAAAACAGGAAGAGATGAAAGCTGATGAGAACTGATTGAGACTGAAGTGCTTGCTTCAGAAAATTTTGCCCTACACTGCTTGACCTACAAATACTTCCCTTTCCCCTGTACTTACTGCTTCGGGCTTTTTCTTTGGTCTTGCTGGTACCACAGAAGCTGCAATGATTTAACTGAATCCATTTCTTAAGGAACATATTTAAAACAGAGTAATCTGCTTGTATGAAGACTTGAAGCCCCCTTGAGTAATTTCCAGAGATAAGACCTTTTATTTAGAGTCAGCAAATCTTTCAATTAGTTTTTTTCATCAAAATATCTCAAAGCACTCTATAAAGTAGCTTACTGCCATTTGCTCTGTTTAGTAGATGAGGAGCATGTGAAATTATTTGCTTATTGTGTACAAGTAGAAAGCTGGGAATAAAGCCTGTGTCTGCCCAGTTCAGTGTTTCAGCCACAAAACCACATGGGATTTCCAAGTTTTTCTGACATGAATGTTCTTTGAGGATCCAATTTCTGCTATCATTGTAACAATACACCAATGATTTCATGGTTATCACATTGAACTTTAAAAAACCCCAATGAAATAATAGGTCTTATTGGGTGTACTGTAAAGTGATGGGATTTTATTTTTAAAACACAACATCAGCTCATCTTTTAGGGTTTGCCATGCAAAAAATGTTGGAAGCACCTGTAAAGTATCTAAAGCCTCTCTTCCTCCATCAAAGTCAGGGCACAGATAATTCATTCCAAAGTTAAATTCAGATACAAGTAAACCATCGAAGAGTCAAAATACAGTGCTATAGCAGGATATAAATCAGCCAAAGTGTGAGCATACAACTGCTCTAACAAGGAGCAAGAAGGAATAAATAAATATGTTTGTATTGAAACACCACCTCACTTTCCATCTACCTGCAGAATGCAGAGATAAGCAGAGCTTATGTTCTCAGTTGGGCTGTCCTAACACTGGGCTATGAGGTGCTGGGGTGCTGGTAGATATTTTTCTATTAAGTGTTCCTCTTCCATCACTGGACCTGGGGGATGTAGTCACACCTCAATCTTGGTAGGTTTTCAAGACTGAGTTAAACAGCCCCACCACTGACCTGATTTAGTCCTGGCAAGAGGCTTGCCTTGAGCAGGAGGCTGAACTGCATATTTTCAGAGGAGCCCTTCCAAACAATACTTAAATAGTCCTGATGTGAATGCAACAGATCTTGCATTTAAATTGGCCTGTAGTACCTGAAAAAAGCTCAACTCACCATCAAGAGAATGGATAAGGCCTTGCAGAATTAGTGAGTTGGGAAAGTTCTTCATTTCAGAAAAAGGAAACACTCGATTTTCTATGGTACGGTCTGTCTGTTAAGGTAGAAGAGGGATTAATTGGGTTTTTGTATTAGCCAGGTCTTGTGTGCAGAAGCATTTTATTAGTTGGTTGCTGTCATTAACCCAGTTTTACAGATGAATAAGAAATGGAGGTCCTGTTACAAATGATACTTAGCCTTTTTTAAAGATCCTGCTATTCTTCTTTCCTTTTCCAATAAAAGAGAGAAAATTGCAGATCAGCATGGTCATTGTAATCTAACCTTTTTCTTTGTCTAACTTTTTTGGCCAGGAGTTCTAAGGGCTATGAACTTTCAAGAAGGATGTGATCATGGGAAAGGTACCACACTTTCATTTTATAATCTATGCCTAATTAGTGCTAAGAAGAGAGTTACCTATTTTTTTGGGGGAAAAAGACAAACCAAGAGAAGTAAAAATCAATGTTATATGTTATGTACAGAATAGCTAATCTGAAGCTACCATTTTCATGTATTAAATAGTTTAATTAGCATTACTATTAATTAGAACAAGGCAGAAGAAATTAAAGGAACGATTTGCTATCTAAAAATGTAATCACATCTCAAAAAGTCTTTGGCACATAGCTTTTGCTCTGACCACAGTGGTAAACTTTGCATAGAAGTATTATATTTTTAAAACAAAGAAGTGCTTATGTTTAAGGCCTTTCTTTGGGGATATCTAAAATATGTTGGGTTTCACACATGTCTATATATTGCTGTATAATTATGAATAATCTTTTATACTACTGGGTTTTCCCAGAATAGTTGATGATGAATAGTTGCTGAAGTAACACTAAAGCAGAATTAGGATGGGCATTTATCAAAGCTATCAAAGTTGTTTTGCTTAGAGTAGAAGTTAATGGTATTTATTCAGTGTCTCATGCTAAGCTCATTCACAGAACAGTATCTTGGTATGAGAAATACATGTACATTGAGACAAAATCAGAAGCAGACTATATAAACATGAGTACATTTGAGTTCTTGTTGAAGACAAATTCACTGTGGTCATTTTACAACTCTAGAAATCATCGCTTCAGATATAGAGAATTTACAACTCTAGAAATCATATAAAATCATAGAAATCGCTTCAGATATAGAGAAGTAACAAAATGATAAGTCAAATTTAAAGTTCTGGGGGACTTTCACTAGTTTTTTATTTGTGCTGAAAAATAAAATTATATACAGAACAACAGATACGTAGTAGAGATATTGCAAGGCGTTAAGTCAGGATTCCTGATGATTTTTGTCATCATAAATATAATATGTTATCCTTTTATGTAACTGCTTGTGGTACCATCAAATGAAGCGTGGCTGTCAAACTGTCAGCTCATGCATCTGACATGACTTGATAAAGAAGGAAAATTATATGCAATAAATTAAATGAAGTTTCAAGTTCAATAATCTTACTTTTGTTGGAAATTCTGAAATATATTTTTAAACACTTTCAGAAGGGTAAAATGATGTGCAGGCTTTGTGACAATGTATATTTAAAGAAGAATACAGTACAGGAAATTAAGATACATATGTGGATAAACTTGCTGCAAATAAAATTGTGCAGGAATAGGCCATGGATTTCTACCTGTTCACATTTAACATTTCCTACAGTGTTGATGTATGAAGAAAACTCATTCCTTGTTTCATTTTAAAATAAATAAACAGGTTTCTTATTTGTTTCTTTTACTTCAGTTTGTGGGTTTTTATAAACAGGGTTTTTTTTCGCTACCTGAAAATTAGAAAGTTTTGGGAGCACAAACCTCCAAACACTGGAGCTGGAGAATACAGATATTCTTGCCTTCTTGTCACAAGTGGTGTCACACTCAAACCCGGTACTTTGATCTGGGTTGTCTCATTGTCCATAATGGATTACCATTAAACATGATTCTCCATTGGAAGGAGATCCAAAGGCATTGCCAAAATTCTGAGCTCAGTATCTTGATCGCAAAATGCCCTGTTGTCCCTGCCTTGGTGATGTCACCTCCTGTCAGGACACTGTCAGGGCCTACAGCCACCTTCATCCTCTGAAGTGATTCATTCCAGTGCAAACCTCACTGGTGCCCATGGCACATGTACATGAAGGATGGCAGCCGTGGGAGGTCCTGGCATGGCCAAGTCCCATCAGAGCTCAGTAGAAAAGCTGATGTGATGAGTCTTGGAGGACCTGAGACTCTCCTACAGCTCTCCATACTTTTACTCACCCCACTGTGATATGTTTTCTAGGGAGGGACTGTCTTCCCTGGCTGGCTGTAGCTGCCACACTGGGGAAATTCTGATGGGCAGGTTTTAAAAACAACTGAGAGCAGGATATGCTGGCATGAAGCATGTTAATAAAACAGGTCCCTTCCCTCTGAAGAAAAATGGGCCAACAAAGACTGACAAGAGGGCTGAACACAGTCCAGTCTGCCCCACAACCACAGCAGTGGAACACTGATACATGACCATCATTTCTGTCCAACCACTGCTTGGTCTCCTACCCAATCGCAATAACCAGCCAATAAAGGTAAAAAACAGAGCGTCTGCTTGCTTTTTATAAGGCAGTTATGTGCAGAATTTTAAAAGACTGGTGGTACAGCCTTTTTAATCAGAAGTGTCTTTCCCTAATATCTGAACTGTGTAAATAAAGGCCATGACTACATGCATTTAAATGTAGATCAAAGTGTCCCTAATTTCAAGACACAATGCATAAAACAACTAAGTTTTCTGAGACTGCACCATCAAAGACCTTGAAGGCAATACAGATGACTGTCAGCCCATTCATATTTGTGACTTCTAATGCTTCCTTCTGTAAATAAAAGGAATGAGAAAATGATCCAGTTTACTGTCTTCAGACAAAGAAAACACCATATCTGTATGCTTTGGAGTAACAGCAAATCATCTGCCTGTAGGAGAGGGAGGATTCTAAGGGCCAGAACAGCTCACTGCACAGGATGTACAGATCCTTGTTATATTACATTTTTATAAATGTAAAGATAAGTTACAAGCATGTCCCAATGCAGGCCTATGACACCCACACAGCTGCAAAGCATGACATGCTTTCTTTTGCACTGGGAAGCCAAGAGACAAAGGCAGCAACTTGGCAAGCCTATAACAACAGCCAGAGAGTATGTGCTTTCCAGCAGCACCTCCCCTTCGCTGGGGCTTTGACTTAATGACACAGTCCCAGGGACCTAAATTCAGGTTCATCACCTCAGCTCTCCCACCTGCCTCCCTCAAGCAATCCCATGTACTTGCTGAGAAGAAGCTTGAGACATTTGAAGTTTCATCAAGATTTATCAATTACACCTTGTATGAAGTTCTTAGAATTATAAGCAGAGATAAGCATTAATCTCATCTCTAACTTAAGGCAATGAAATTAAAATTTCTTTTTGCAGCAACCCCTCCTGCCTAATTTTACAGTGATATTTTAAAAGAAATGTAAATGGATAACAATCACTGTTGCCAAGGCAGACTAGTTTGCCTGTTGCCTCAGCATTGTGAAACAGATGTTGTGAAACATCTACTGAAAGTAGCCTAGCCCAAGACCCAAAAGGGGTGATTTATGCTACTAACTTGAGAAACAAAACTGTCCAGGACTTCAAAAATAAATAATGCATTGGGCTCTTTTAACTTATTTCTCAAATTGCTGCCAACTTCATACTGATTTCAAATCTTTATACACTACAAAGCACCCAGCAGTGAAACTTGGCAAGGAATTAGCAGCTGGGAAAGACAGAGGACATGAATCATGATCATACAGATACAGTGCTGCACGCACATAGCACAGGAAACTGTATATTTTGTAAATGCAGAATAGTCATGCAAAATTTCAGTATCCTTTCAGATGCAATGCATTCACACATTTTTAACAACTTGTAACATAAGAAAAGTTCTACCAGAGCCATTTTGGAGGTCAAAATTCCAAGATCTGAATGAAACTAAGCATTATAGCATCCCTTAGAGCAATCTTATCTTGCCAATAATGTAAAGAAGCACCTTGCATTTAGACAAATGGAACTGATTTCAACAAGAAGAAAAATTGTTAAAAATTATGCATGTCCTCAGTCTCTACTATGTAAAATAAAGAGTTTTGAAGACTACTGAAATCTCTGTGACCTGTACAAACACTCATCAGCTGGGTGCTGAGTGTAAAATGGAGGGAAAACATGCTTTTAAGAACAACTGAGAATGAATTTGTCTATGTATGATATTTTCTTCACTGTAAAGAGGTGATCAAGTGTGTTGATATTGTATCCTTTGCTCACATGAATCACTCAATACTATTTACTTAGAAAAACCTAGTTCAAAACACATACATAGCATCATATTGCTCTAAAAGAAAACAGAATGTTATTGACAGTAGAACATAATTTTACTTTTGATTACACTTATTTTTATAATTAAAGCTCTGCAATTTTTGGAGTTCATGGAAATACACCCTCTAACATTTGTAATTAGAAGAAGAAGGAAAAAAGAATTAAAAACATTTCATGGAAGGATTTTAGTTATTATTAGTTTTCTTCATACAGAGGTAGACGATTAAGTTAACTGTTAGACAAAAGTTAGTGATGGCTGACCATGTCTGAAAAGAAAAGGTATTGGTCATTTTGCAGGCTGGATTGTGTTCAGATAATAAGAACAGTAAATAATTTCTAGTTCAGTTCTTGGGTAGGTTGTGGTAGTAATTAAAAAAGACTACAGAGTGATTTCTAAATGCCAATATTGTTACATTTCTTAAGGGTTACATATCCTCATCTCATATGGCTGACGGTCTGAGACTAAGGAATGATCATGAGAAAACTTCATGTTTCTAAATGGGAGGTTGAGAGACTTACAGGGCAGGAAAGGATTGCAGCAGAAGCACTGTGTTACCTGCTGTCATATATAACCTGTGGTATACTGCTTGGCTGAGGGAGCCTCATGGTGGCTTCCATCACAATAATATAATACTTTTATGTAGCTTGAAATGGCAAATGACTTTATCAAAAAGTGATTTAAAGCCTTAATTAAGTATTGTGTGTAAAACCATGTATGGCCTTTTGGCATAAGAGGGAAAATTTCAGGCTTAATGCATATATTCTCAACTTATTTCTCATTGCACAAATTGGGGGAGTAATTGTCTTCATGCCTGGAAAAAACAAAGTGATCAAGGGAATGTTTTCCCCTTCCCCCAAAGAATTCTCATGAAAAATCTTTCTTCTTTTTTTTTTCCTTTTTTTTTTTTTAATGCAGCTTGATACACAAGAAAGCTTTATGTCCAGGAAAAGCAATTTACAGTTTATAAAAGATCATACTGTTCTTACTACTATACAGCATGGGTGCCTTGGTTGAACTCTATTGTTAGGGCTTTGGCTCTGCTCCTCTATAATATACCAGATGCTTAACTGGGGCAGAGGGACAGATTAGGGAATATTTGCCTTCACCATGGAGTTTAGAATAAAATTTGCACTGGAATTAATGGGAAAACATGTTCCTATGGCACTTACATTAAAGGCAAAGAAAGATTAATTTTCCTTTTGAAAACATAAAGTAACATGTGAATATAGACATGAGAGAAGGCAGTGGTGTCTAATATAAATAGAAGGAGTTTTATAGGAAAGTGATCTTTCAAGGCAAAAGTGGACTTTCCTGACTCAAAAAAGAGAGTATAAAGTTCAATATCCTTCTTTTTGGCCAAGATGTCCTTTCCCAAATACAGCTTATAATAAGTTTTATCATTGCCTGTTGGTGATGAGATAAACTAAACACACTGGAACTCATGGTGATATGATGGTGATATCTGTGCTGGAATGCCTCTTCATGTCCCATTGCCTGGGGAACACTGGATAGGTTACTCAATTGGCCATGAAACTTGTTGTGTTGCAGATATTTATGAAGTGCTTACTACACAAGCACACAGAGTTTAACATGACTCTGATAAGCCTTTACAGTTGACTAGGAATCTGTTATGGGACATCAAGTCCTGAGGGATTAAAGAATTTGTTATTTGTGTATTTTTTTCATATTTCTTTCAGTTGTTATTTGTAATTTCTTTTGATATGAGGGCTCTCAAAGTATCTCAAATCCAAAGTTAGCTGGAATTTCAGTGCAACAGACTCTTTTACCTTTCAGGAAACTCACTAGTCTTATCAGGTTAAACCTGCTGTGCTGAAAGCAGTGCTGAGGCCTTCAATTGCATCCATGCATAGCACGCTCCATAGCTGTGAGTCAGGGGACAGAATCACTTTCAAAGCAACAGAGGCACTATCCTGGATTTTAAGTTACCTGATGCACATGCATGGTTCAGGATCATTAATCTTCCAGTGAAGTAAAACCCTATCATTTGCATTCTAATATGTATAATGAAAAAAATATCTGGAAGCACATTTGAGTATATCTATTGCAGAGCTGCACTTCAGATTCTATTCTTGCAGGCTTGTGGATGTGAACACTGGAAAATTTAGCTCAAGATGTGCATGACTATGCATCCCTGTGTTGCTTTAGAGGCAAAGCTGCAGACAGGACACAATGCACACTTACTAGAATGCTGTACCCTGATCACAGAGAGGATGGGACAGCCTTACAAACCAGAGGCTGAGCTGTAGGATTGTGTGCCTGAGCTGTGCTCTGCACTTCACCTTATTCTGTCCTTAGACAAGCAGCTACCTCAGGGCTTCTGTGCCCTCAGTCACCCACAACATAGTCAATATTTAAAGGAAAAAGAAAGGAAGGAGAAATCACAGCAAAAATAAAGGTCACTTTGAGGCAATAAAATGCCATGACAGAGAAGCAAAAATACACGATTGGATACAGAAAGCAGGCAGACAAAAGGTCTGATCCTTATCTTTTATGAGTGTACACATATAATTTCTACATGGTTTGAACCCATGTGCTGTAACTACATATGTTTACAAAATTCAGGGTTTTATTTGCCCACACTTTGGGGAGATACTTCAAAGGATGAGATCTTTTTCTATACCTTGCCCACTAAAAGAATCAAATCACAGGTTTAAGACTGTTAGTAAGAAGTTAAATAGGAAATACTGTTTTCTATTGAAAATGTCAATAAACAATCAAATTTTATTTCCAAACCAAGTCTAATGGCTGCGTTAATAGATGCAGAATTTTGACAATCAGAAAATATGCACTTATCTCTCATACACACCAGGTGTTTAAACATTTTTTTACAATCCACATAAGTATTTTTATACAATGACATACTTGTAAACTATAAACCTTCCTACTTGTTTCCCTTCAGTTTCTCTAAGCCATGTTGATACAACCAGTAACGAAATATGGCATGAACATGAAGATACAGGAAGAGAGAAAAAATTGTGTTGAAGTGCAAATTCAAAAGTTTTCATTAACCAAAAATAACCAAGTATTTTTGTAACTGAGGTTGATTACCAATGCTGAAGGCTACAGGCTCTTCCTGCCAAAATTCAATCTAGCAAGATTTTTTTTATTATTATTCATCCTGGAAAGGTATCACAATTTCCCAAAGCTCAGAGGAGCAGGGCATCTGTATGCAAGAAATAGATCTTTACTGAATATTTGTGAAAGAAAGAATGCTCACAATGTAGGTGCTTCCTGTACTTGAATAAGAAATAATATTGGAGTCTAAAACCTTCAAAAATATGAGAAAATTATCCTGGAATTCTATTCCTCTAGAGACAAAGAAGCAAAGATGTGAACAGATCAAGACTCTTCTTTGATTGTGAAATGGTTATACATAGGTGATACTTTGATTATCATGTATGTTGCATATTTCTGAGAGAATTTATAGCTTTGTTTTCAGATATACAGAGGGATGAAATGTAAATATAACCGTTACTAGGTAAAGCTGGAGTAAAGAAAGGAGATAGAAACTGATATTATTTCCCCTTATATTTAAAAAATGGACAAATTAGTGTTCTAAGACATAAATTGATCAGTAAGTGTGGTCAAATTATACAATACTATTCAGCAAGGTCGTAGTTTTGTAACCATTGAACATCAGATCCTATGCTAGCTAATACTGAGAATTAAGAATGATTGTGCTGGAAATAAGTCATGTATGATGACAGGAAGTATCAAATTATGTATTATTAAAGCTGTATAGCAATTAGTCAAGAAAAATCCAAATAATTGTCAGAAGACACTAGTATGGCTTTTCTTGGCAACAGCTTGAACAGAGAGGCTATTTGAGCGTGCTGTTGCTGAGTGAAATACATTTTCTGTGGTTAAAATCCTGGTAACCGAGGTTGTCACCACAGGACATCATGAAGAACCTGTGGCATATCCCAGTTTCTGAAGAAGGAGTCGTCTCCACACCAGTGTTGTAGCTTAGAAGCTACTCCTCTGGAGTGTGAAAGAAAACCCAAACACAACTGTCTTAGCAAGTAAATTTCTTTTTCTGAAAAGTGGTTTACATGCACTTGCAGACTTCTGGGGCCTTCCAAACAGAACAAGGTTGAAAAGCGTTGTTTCAGCAAATTTCCCACTACATAATTAGCATTCTTCTGACTTTAACCATCTCCAATTTTCACAGCATTTCCTGTTCCCCTTCAGAATGACAGTGTTGTGTTGCAGGGAAATACTTTTAAAGATGAGAGTTTCTAGTGTTTCTTGCACACAAAATGAATGAAATCACAATTGAAACAATATTGATTCTGCCCTATTTCAAAGGCAGGCACAGATCAACGCCTTACACAAATCTCATAAAAGATACAGAAATTGAATGCTAATAGCACAGCCTGTCACAGTAACAAACTTCTACAGTTAACAGAGATGAATATACAAGCTTAGCCACAAGTACTCAATTTTAAAGCAGTTCTTCAGAGCCATCTGGGTTCATCCAGAGTACCCCAAAGATTACTTTTACTGAAATTCAACTGGAAAAAAAGCTGTTATCAGTTAAAGAGTAGACAAATTACATCAAGACAGCTCTGCCCCTTAACTGTAGAGTGAAGGCTGGATCAGTTAAGAACACCAAAGCGACTATGATTTATTTTGGTTTTTTTTTCTTTCTGGTGAAATATTAAAGAGAATTAATATGTATTTTTGATCTGATATTGTGAGTTATTCAGTTATTATTCTATTCAAGTCACCGAGGCTGATTAGAGAGACTAAAAAATGCCTAATTCTCTGAGCAAGATGAGAAATCTCATGAGATTTGGCCCTCAGAGTCCCCAGACTTCTACACATACTTCTGTTAACCTTATTTAGTCCTAATATAAAGATATCGACAAATACTTTTTTATAGAACAGCGTGTTTTGTATCTGATCCATCTAATGACCCTAATAGTACAACATTGTCTCAAATACCTTATTATAAGCATTTTTCTTTCAACACACACAAAAAGAAAGAAATAGTGTACTACACAGCCCTCTTTTTATGGATAATGGTAGTGGTTCCTGGACTCCAAGTGAGGTACGTGGAATTAATCTGGTGAATAATTATACAAAGTAAAAAGCACACACTGATTCTCTCCATGGGAATTTGGACTACATTGATTTTTTGGCAGTGGAATGAGACTATTTTTGGTAGCTTTATTGAAAAGAATCCAGGAAATCAGTTTCATTTTAGTAACAGTATCTGTTAATGAAATACAGGGGATTTCACTTTGGTTAGCTATCTTGCATGTGAATACTGAATGGGAAAGCTCTTTAGGAGGTGCTGACTTTACACCATGCTTAGTTAGCAGAGCTAGTTTTCCACAGGCAGGCTATCTGTCTGTCTCCATGTAATTAGGGCCTTTCTCCTTCAAAAACTGCCAGGCTCTATTTACATCTTCTCTTTTCCTTGTGACCTTGAACAAGAATATCTTCTTGGCCCCAGAGCTCGGGACACAGGAATATCTGTTTATACAAAACACAGAGTAGTGGCCCTACAGGGTCTACTTTCTCTCCTGTTTGACCTCAGTAAACCTACAGATCTACCACAACCCTGCTTACTGTTAGACAAGTTGCAAGTGGACTTCTCTTCACTCCTCCATTTTTTTTTCTGGCCTTTTATGGCAGATTTTTCTATAAGAGAGTTTGCTGTCCTCTATTCTTACACATTGGAAATCTGTATGCAAGGATGGGCATGAAGCAGAACAGTAATATGGAGAATATTCACAACTGTAGTCATAGTAACATTACCTTGGGTCTTCATTTCGCCATTAGATGGATGAGTTCTCTTTCTGTCATATGTTGTTTTGTAATTTCTTCTGGTGAAAAAGTCAATTCAGTCCACTTATATCCCTTCATGCTCTTGGAAAGTCTGCCCTGTAATTTACAGTGAGCTGTGTTTAGCTTTGCCTGAGTGTTAGTCCTTACAGCATTAAAATAGTTTGCTTGTGGTTATGTTTCCTTCTGGAAGAGTTTCTACTGAACTTTTTAGTTGAAATTAAAAGAAGACTAGGAGGTATCTTGCACATCAGTGGGTTTATTTCAGACTATGGTTACAATTGCTAATGCTGATATGTTTAAACTATTGTCAAATGAAGAATGAAATGTTGTATGAGAAAGAAAAAATGTAGATTACTTACTGTAAGAAGTAACAATGCAACCAAGTGCCAGTCATGTATCTAGCCAGAATAAATAAATAAATAAGCCTAATTTTAAATTCTATCTGCATCCCAAAGGCTTACTCCCAGGAAGGCATCCTGGGAAACAAGTGTCTTCTATATATATAAAAGGAAGAAAAACACCACCATTTTAATTTACAAAAATAAGACAAAAAATGTTTTGGTGAATACCTTGAGGTTTTCATATAGCAATTTTTAGTATTTGCTTTTATAGTAGTCTACTCCAAAATGAAATATGTTTTGCTTACCATGTTTACTGTGCTTACCATGCTAGTGGGACATAGCACTATTTTCCTTTTCCCACAAGTCAGGAGCTAGGACTCCCTAAAAGCAATATTATGGTGATAGTGTTTTCTCTGAAGCTCTGTGGAAGACTTAACTCTGTTACCTCACTCCTAGAAGAAGACCTCCTAATCATTTGTGAGTAGCCAGAAAGCTGAGGAGGGAGAAAAAAAAGGTGGGGGGAAAAAAGTTCTATTTAACTCTTCCCTATTCACAGACCAGCTATGTTGCTTAGGTGCACCAGGAAATCTGTGTTAGTGCTACACAACGTTGTGGTCAAGTGTACCAAAGCTAACAGGACGCTGGATTTGCAAGAAGCTCTTGGGTATTGCAGGAAGTACTTTCAGTTTATGGGTAGTTTTAGTGCATTTACTAGTCCAGAGTTGGCTCAGGCTCTTCCCAAGGGACAACCGGTCATCCAAAACAAAACCTGAAGGTCAGCATGCTGCACACTTGTGAGTCTGCAGGGGAAAGAGCTGAGGAGCATGGTTTCTAGAATATATTGTCTGCTGGGTAGCAATCTGAAATGCTGAATTTTCCATCTGAAATCCTGATCTGAAAGCATCTAAGTTAGCATCTAAATTTCTTTCACTTTTTGTTTCTCTGTTTTTCAAATTTCGCTCTGCTGCCAGGATGTAATAGCCAGCTGTAGGCTGCGTACATGTGAGATTTCACTTCTCCTCTCACTGATCCAAATCAAAATCAACTGTGAAGCAATGTGACTTTGTAGCAGGGTGCTGGTGGGAGGGCAGGTGTCCAGAGAGGTTAAGGTTTGTGTGTCAGTGTGAAGGTACTGTGAGGTGGTTATGAATAGAAAGGTCAGTTGCCCACTGGTTGCAGGGTGACCATTGTGTTACCCCACCTGGGAGAGATTCATGTTCTTTCTTAGGCACTTCAGGGAAAGTACTCATCTTCTCTTAATTTTTGAATGGCTCTCACAAAATCATGGAGATTTTTTCCTAAATAATAGAAAAATACATTTTCTCAGCAACTGACCTTAAAGTACTACAAGAAAACATTGTTAGCCCTATTTCAGTGATGGTGAAACTAGATTCTGGGGAGCTAAAGGGTGCGAGCTGACCCAGCCAGCTTCTGGGCAAGCCAGCTCTGAAGAAAGCTTAGGTTTCTTGAGCTGCATCCCATGACTAAATTCTGTAAAAGGTGAATTAATACAAGAGGATTTAGCCTGTAATAAATCACTTGATCTCACACACTATGCCCCTGTCTCAGGCAGTAGGAACACAGCTGAGTCTGGTAATTTTCTTGCGATGTTTCTTTCAGTCTTCAAGCTGCACTAAAAGGAAGCTGCTGAAAACTTCTGTCTTTACACATGCTACATTGCTAATTCTCCTAATTTGTTAAAAAAGAAGGTATTTAGTTGCATGGGAACCACTGGTACAGCTCTTTGAGATGTGTTGTGTACCACTCATGGCATCTGTTCTGTATCAGCAGCTTACGACTAATTCTTTGTTGCTTTCAAGGAAAGTTGAATTCAAGTGTGTTATTAGATGTTGTTGATGCTTTAAGTTTTAGCTTTCATGTTTTTCAGATTCTCTGCTGCCTAGGAGTGTAGTTCTGAGCCTCACATTAAGTGCTAGTAAGCTCTCTTCACGGTAGACAAAACAAATCCTTTTCCTGCTGAAGACCAAGGACAATGAGTACAAGTTTCAGGCTCAAGAGCATAAACAACAGTGGACTGAAGAGAGAAAACAAAAAGGATGAGGCCTCACAACCTCAAGCTGTAATTGGACAATTAAACCCTAACATGCAAATGGACCAAAATTTATAAAAATGTAAGATCTGGTCAGTCATTTTGTGACCATTCTTAGTCCACCTTGGGTGTAGCTCTGGTCAGGCCCTGTCCTGTCCAAGGTGTACCTTTAAAGCCCTTTCAATAAATTCCTACTTTATTCTCTTGCTCTGTTTGGTCCGTGTTTCAGATCAGCCTTCCCCAGGCATCACTGTATTCCTGCATAGACTGGAGGAGGAAATATCACACAGAGTGGAACTGTGTTGTAGGAAGGGAAAAGAATGTCAAAGTGTATTAGCTATTGCAGATAAAATGTCAGACAAATCCAGGGGAGGTTTGAGGAGGAGAACTACCTACTCCAAAACACAGTCTGAAACACACTCAGTAACAGAGTGTGACCAATCAGAGGATCACAGAATGGGTAAGACTGGAAAGGACAACAGCGGATCATCTGATCCAACCTCCCTGCTCAAGCAGGGTCATCCTAACGATACAGAATGCCATGAAATGGCGCAGAAAATTTTCTGTTGAGTGGAGGTGCATAGTGGGGGCATATTGATCAGCAAATTCCTTGCAACTGGAACCAAAGAAATAGTAGAGATAAGGAGAGCCACTGCAAGTCAGCATTCATAGGTGATCTGCACATAATGCCATCCACTGAGGTGCACATATGAAAATATGGAATATGAAAAATCAAATATGCACTTAAGACTACTGATATGTTTATGAGAAAATCTGGTGTTACCAAATACAGGAAAATATCCTCTGTGCAATATCCCCTCAGTGACCCCAAGGCTGGGCTCTCAGCCAAGATCCTAAACAAAAGTAATGTGTTAAGATGCACGTACTGTTGATTGGAGCCAAAGCTGCAGCTTCTTTGGAGGACTGCATGCCTGCACAAGCAATGTGGCATGAGTGCAGGTATGCTCCCATGTCCGTAAATAAGGACAAGTAACGTTGTGTCCTCTCAAATACCTAAACACACTGGAAGGGTTTGATCTTGAAAATGTGCAAGTCTGCAGCAGTTGTTTGTCCCTTCAGTGGATTCCTGCTGGACACAATTCACTAACACCCAGGTTTCTGAGCTCTGGTAAAGATCCTGTGCCAGTACACCTCACTGAGCATTTTCCAAACTATTTCACTGATGGGATTCACCTGGAATTCAACAATATTCTGTGTTTATATTGAGTATTTCCGGATTTCATGAAGAAAGTAATTTTAA